>MU671980.1:28059-45823 GCA_026770625.1 Nicotiana glauca
TCACAAAAGAAGTCACATGCATGCAATTGGTACCATAAGCTTGCCCTTAATGTAAATCTCTACTAATGTAGGCTTACTCGGTCTAAAATCAATTATGACTTTTTCATGGTTGTAATGTGGGCTAAGGGACTGGTAGGATACATTTAGGAATAGTGGTTCACCCTCCTAAGCACTTAACACATCACATAATCACTTTGAGCGCAAATTCTTCAATCCCTACTTCAATTTCACAAAAAAAAATCACTCCCAACAATGTTCCCTCTTTCTTTAAGCACTACATTAATTCATACCCACTAGCAGGAACAAGACAATAATGTATTCATCTCTATTTTTTTTTAATTTTCGCTAGTGGTGTATTATTTTACAAATATAAGTGCACCCATCTTTATTTCATTTGTTCCACTCAAAAGACACCCCACGCTAGTCCCTTTTTACTTCTTTTAGCGTTCATCTCACAATTAAAATGCTTTAAGAGAATAAAGGATCAAATATATCAAATATGAACAAAAAGGATATAGGCTTGTAATGTGGGTGCCAAAGAAAAGTCCATAGGCTCAAAAGGGTTAACTAGGGATGAATTTTATTTATGATAAGCAATTAGGCTCAAAAAGATCAAAGAGAGCCTAAAATCATCTTTCAAACCGAGCATTACCTAAAATTTCGTTTCAACTCACATACCGGGCAAGTTCTAGACACAACATGGACTACACAAAACCTCACCACACATGGCACATGACTCATTTCAGATCAGCTCATCAAGATACTCCATTACGAGCATTCAATTCAGTCAAACATACAGATTAAGGCACTTTAGTGAGATTCAACAAACAAGACTAACGTTACATTCTAGGATCTATTGTGTTCAGGTGTGTTAACGCTATGGGTTCTCTTTTAAATTTTCTAGCTCGTAGCCCATTAATCTAATCTACAAATAAAAATTAAAAATAAAAACTACCTACACCCGATTCAAGTTAAACCCTTGGAAAAGAACCGTGGTATAAAGAAAAACCAAGGGTAAGTTGCTACACTACCTAAAAAATAAAAATCTTTTTGGTGTTTTTTTTTCAACTTAGTCCCTCAAGAACCCCGTCGAAAGGGATCCGTCGTCGGGACGAACCATTTATCTATGTTAACTAATGATTTCTACTTAATGCTAAACTAGCAAAATCAAACAAAACAAAACAAAAACAGCATTCAAATGATACATCTACAAACATACAACGAAGTACCCCACCCCACACTTAAAGATAAAGACATGTCCTCATGGCTTAAAATTGAAAGAGCAGTGAAGTAAGGGAACTTCCCTGAAGTCTCACTCCTGATCGGAGACGGTGTCTGGGTTTACGTTGCACGCAAGACCCAGAGCTCATAGCCAACCCATGAACTTCTTCTCCAACTTGGCTTGTCGGTCAGCTATCACGTCCACACGGATTCCCAAATCAGTCACTGAGGAGCGTAGCCCAGCTACCTCATGCTCCAATGCTGTGAACCGGAACATACTGGCAGTTCCTGAAGAGCACGCTGCTCCTGAAGGTGTTGCAGCTATTGCGCTAGGTGCATGGGCCTACGTTTCGCCCTCCACGTTCATTTGTTCAGCCTCCTCATCCTCTGATGCATCAGAGCCACTCTCAGCCGCTCCACATGCTGCTGCTTCTGGGGTTGGCACCGTTTTCTCTTTTCCGGTAGGATCTTGTGGCTTTTTCTTACCAGCCCATCCACACGAAGATTTTTGGGCACCTGCACTTGCCTGCAAAGCTTAGTCACCAAAGAGGGGAAAAAGAACCCATACCTGAGTTGGGAGCTCCGGATAAACATTTCGTCGTGGATCACCTTGGCCATATCGAAGGGAAGACCCTTGATGAAACACCAAATCAATACAGCTCGGGGTCCATTCACCTTGTAGTATTTTTGGAGGGAATAAGGCGACTGTTAATCACATATAACCAGTTCTTCGCCTCTGGAGTTAAGACGGAGGAGTTGAACTTCCAGCCACTCCACCATTTTTCCGGGTGCGCAAATTTCATCAAAAAAGCACTCCTACTTAGCGTCTGTTGGATTTTTTCCATACTCATAAAAGTCCGTATTATTAGGTAGAGGATCGGGCAACTGATAAGCTGTGCGCATCGCCTCAATGGAGGCATCTACCGCCTTGCGGCGCACCGTGACCACATTGTCTATATGCTCTGGCAGATTAGCATAGAATTCTCTCACAACCATTACATTAGCCTCCCTTGGCTCATCAATGAAGGCCTGTAAACCCTGCGCCATCAACTCCGAATACATGTGGGGGCAGCGCTCCTTGATCGAATGGATGTCAATGCCCCTTTTCGGAATTGGCTTTTTACCGGCTTTCTCCGTAAAGCGGGTCTGAGCCTCAGCTGAAACAAATTTGCTGCTGTCATAGGGGCGTGCAAGGGCTGCCCCTTGTGTCCTAGATGTGCCAGCTTGGCGGCTTGATGATGGACCAGTGGCTTGGCACTTTCGCGAATACTTGCAAAATGGGAACACATCAGCCCAGCCCAACAAAAATATTATGACTTAATGCGTTTACTCAGACTTCACAAGAAAAATTGGTCACAACTACATAATCATGCTCATTGGGACCTTTCCACAAACATCTTGTGGGCATTAGGCCCTCACAACACCTTTGAAGCTCTTTAGAACAAGAATCCCCCAGAAAATCTCATATAATAGCACCAACGAAGTAGCACTCACACCACACTTACCACAAACCAACCCCACAACACATTGCACCAATTTATACACAACATCTAAGTACAACTCCTATAATATAGCATAAGAATACAACAAACAAATCTGAAAAATACAGAAAGAAAAAGAGAAGAAAGAACCTAAGGCCCATACCTGTGGTGAAGGAGAATGGGCAAGATGCTAGTAAACTTGAAGGGGTAGGGTTATTTGGAGTAAGGGTTGTTCGTTGGAGGAGGGATGGGGGAGATGAGGGGTTTTTGTTTTGATTTTGTTTTGTGTGAATGGGAGAATGAGATAAGAGGGGGGGTTCGTGGGTTATAAGAAGGGGTGGGTTAATGTTAGTCTAAAGGTTAAACAAATAAAATAAAATAAAAAACCAAAAACAAAAAAAACACACAAAAATGCCGGAATTTTGACGGGCTCGCGCGAACTCGCGCGTTCCAAGCAGTGAGGTGCGCGAACATATGCGCGAACTCGCGTGTACTTCGTGCGTCATTTTGCTTCTCAGGCAGAATGTTTGCCTAGTTGCACGAACTCATGCGCGAACAAACACGCGAAGTCGCGCTCCTGGGCATTCGTTTTTTGTACTTTTTTCACCTGTATTGCTCTCGGTCGATGGTCTTTTCACCCGCCCTTTGTTACCTGCATTAGTTAGTATGTTAAAACATAAAATCAAACACTACTACTATCGTTGGGTTGCCTCCCTACCAGCGCCTTATTTAACATCGTGGCACGACGGTTACAACAATTCAATGGGTTGCCTCCCATCCAGCGCCTGATTTAACGTCGCGACATGACTCAACACGTTCTCAAGCATCCGTCAAGTCCACCGAGGTCTTGTGACGTGCAAATTCACCACCCCAGTAATGTTTTATCCTTCGACCATTCACCAAAAAGGTACCAGTTGAACTCATATCCCATAATTCCACAGTTCTATGAGGCTTCACACTTGCCACAACAAAAGGGCCTGACCAACGAGATTTAAGCTTTCCGGGGAAAAGCTTCAACCTCGAATTGAACAAAAGAACTTCTTGCCCTGGATCGAACTCTCGATGTTGAATGTGCTTGTCATGCCACCCCTTAGTCTTCTCTTTATACAATTTGGCATTCTCATATGCGTGCAATCAAAACTCATCAAGCTCATCGAGTTGCAGCAACCTCTTCTCTCCAGCTAAGTCCCCATCCATATTCAGATTTTTAATTGCCCAATAGGCCTTGTGTTCAAGTTCGATGGGCAAGTGACATGCCTTCCCATACACTAATTTATACGGAGAAGCACCTATGGGAGTCTTGTATGCAGTTCGATATGCCCACAATGCGTCGTCTAACTTCCTGGCCCAATCTTTTGTATCTGCACTCACTGTTTTCTCAAGAATCTACTTTACCTCTATGTTCGATACTTCCACTTGACCACTTGTTTGGGGGTGGTAGGCGGTGGACACCTTGTGCTTGACTCTATACTTTGCAAGGACATTATTCATCAATTTGTTGCAGAAGTGCGTTCCTCCATCACTGATCAACACCCTTGGAGTTTCAAAGCGTGTGGAGATGTGCTTCTTGACAAAGCTTACCACCACCTTTGCATCATTAGTGGGAAGAGCAATGGCCATCACCCACTTAGACACATAGTCGACTGCCACCAAGATGTACCTATGACCATTAGATTGTGGAAATGGTCCCATGAAATCTATCCCCTACACATCAAAGAGCTCCACTACCAGAATGTTTTGTAGCGGCATCTCGTGCCTCTTTGTGATCATTCCGGTTCTTTGACACCTATCACACGTTTTAACAAAGGCATGTGCATCCTTCAAAAATTTTGGCCAATAGAAACCAGATTGTAGAACTTCTAGGCGGTCCTATCTCTACCGTGATGACCTCCATATGGCGAGGCGTGACAGCTATGAAGTATGGCACTCATTTCCTCCTCAGGAACACATCTCCGCACCAACTGATCTGCACAGAACCTGTATAAGAATGGCTCATCCCACATCTAGAGCCTCATGTCATGCAAGAACCTTCTTCTATTGTCTGGTGTCAATTCTGGTGGTGTCACCCCACTTGCAATAAAGTTCACATAATCTGCATACCACGGGGCTGTGCTTGAGGTGATTGCCAACAACTGCTCATCAGGGAATGTTTCTTTGATTGCACCCCCTTCAGCCACATGGTTTCGATTTTCTAATCTGGACAAGTGATCAGCCACTTGATTCTCTGTTCCTTTGCGATCTCGGATCTCTAAATCAAACTCTTGCAAGAGTAGGACCCACAGAATCAATCTCAGCTTGGCGTCCTTCTTCTCAAACAGGTATTCGATACCTGAATGATCTGTGTAGACGATGACTTTGGTCCCCACAAGATATGACCTGAACTTGTCAAACGCCCACACCACTACGAGCAACTCTTTTTCAATGACTGTGTAGTTCATCTGAGCTGGATTCAGAGTTTTGCTTGCATAGTAGATAGAGTGGAAGATTTTATTTCTCCTTTGCCCCAAGACAGCTCCAACAGCCAAGTCGCTCGCATCGTACATCAACTCAAATGGCTGCTCCCAATCCGGAGCTGCTCCAAATCCGAAGCAATTATGATTGGTGCAGTCACCAACCTTCCCTTTAGCTCCTCGAATGCCTTCAGAAAGGCATCATCAAATTTAAAGGTGACATCTTTCTCAAGCAACCTGCACAAAGGAGAGGAAATTTTCGAGAAATCTTTAATAAAACGACGATAAAAACCTGTATGACCTAAGAAACTGCGAATGCCTTTGACAGATATCGGTGGAGGCAATTTTTCAATCACTTCCACCTTTGCCTTGTCCACCTGCAGACCATCTTTGGACACCTTGTGCCCCAAAACTATACCGTCGCATACCATGAAATGGCACTTTTCCCAGTTTAGCACCAAGTTAGTCTCTTCCACCTATCAAGCACTTTATCAAGATTCATCAAGCAGTTATCAAAAGAACATCCAAACACAGAAAAATCATCCATGAATACTTCCACAAACCTCTCGACCATGTCAGTAAAAATGGCCATCATACACCTTTGAAAAGTCGCAGGTGCATTACAAAGACCAAAGGGCATTCTCTTGAACGCATACGTGTCGTAAGGACATGTAAAAGTGGTATTCTCTTGGTCCTCTAGGGATATAGAAATCTAATTATACCCACAGTAACCATCCAAGAAGCAGTAGTACTCCTGGCCCGCTAATCTATCAAGCATTTAGTCAATAAAGGGGGTGGCCCTTCCGGGTGGCATTGTTCAATTTTCTATAATCAACGCAAATTCTCCACCCGGTGAGAGTTCTTGTAGGGATTAAATAAAGTTCACATAATCTGCATACCATGGGGCTATGCTTGAGGTGATTTCCAACAACTGCTCATCAGGGAATGTTTCTTTGATTGCACCCCCTTCAGCCACATGGTTCCGATTTTCTAATTTGGACAAGTGATCAGCCAGTTGATTCTCTGTTCCTTTACGATCTCAGATCTCTAGATCAAACTCTTGCAAGAGTAGGACCCATCGAATCAGTCTCGGCTTGGAGTCCTTCTTCTCAAATAGGTATCTGATAGCTGAATGATCTGTGTAGACGATGACTTTGGTCCCCACAAGATATGATCTGAACTTGTCAAACGCCCACACCACTACGAGCAAATCTTTTTCAGTGACTATGTAGTTCATCTGAGCTAGATTCAGAATTTTGCTCGCATAGTAGATGGAGTGGAAGATTTTATTTCTCCTTTGCCCTAAGACAGCTCCAACAGCCAAGTCGCTCGCATCGCACATCAACTCAAATGGCTGCTCCCAATCCAGAGCAATTATGATTGATGCAGTCACCAACCTTTCCTTCAGCTCCTCGAATGCCTTCAGACAGGCATTGTCAGATTTAAAGGTGATATCCTTCTCAAGCAACCTGCACAAAGGAGAGGAAATTTTTGAGAAATCTTTAATGAAACAACGATAAAAACCTACATGGCCCAAGAAACTGCGAATGCCTTTGACAGATATTGGTGGAGGCAATTTTTCAATCACTTCCACCTTTGCCTTGTCCACCTGCAAACCACATTTGGACACCTTGTGCCCCAAAACTATACCGTCGCGTAACATGAAATGGCACTTTTCCCAATTTAGCACCAAGTTAGTCTCTTCACACCTAGCAAGCACTTTATTAAGATTCATCAAGCAGTTATTAAAAGAACATCCAAACACAGAAAAATCATCCATGAATACTTCCACAAACCTCTCGACTATGTCAGTAAAAATGGCCATCATACACCTTTGAAAAGTCGCAGGTGCATTACAAAGACGAAAGGGCATTCTCTTAAATGCATATGTGCCGTAAGGACACGTAAAAGTGGTCTTCTCTTGGTCCTCTGGGGCTATAGAAATCTGATTATACCGAGAGTAACTATCCAAGAAGCAGTAGTACTCCTGGCCCACTAATCTATGAAGAATTTGGTCAATAAAGGGGAGGGGAAAGTGGTCCTTCCGGGTGGCATTGTTCAATTTTCTATAATCAATGCAAATTCTCCACCCGGTGACAGTTCTTGTAGGAATTAAATCATTATTCTCATTAACTACTACAGTTATCCCCCCTTTCTTGGGTATACATTGGACGACGCTTACCCATTTGTTGACTGAGATAGGAAATACAATACCTGTATCAAGCCACTTAATCACTTCTTTTCTTACCACCTCTTTCATGATTGGATTGAGTCATCGTTGTTGCTCTACACTGGGCTTGTGTCCGTCCTCCATGAGGATTTTGTGCATGCAAAAGGTTGGACTAATGCCCTTTATGTCAGACATCGTCCACCCAATTGCTCGCTTGTGCTCACGTAGCACTCTCAATAGCTTTTCTTCCTGCAATTTAGACAAGTTAGAGGAAACAATAACAGGTAGGGTGTCAGAGTCACCCAAATAAGCATATTTCAGGTGAGATGGGAGAGGTTTAAGCTCTAATTTTGGGGCTTCCTCAATTGACGGCTTTGGAGGAGGTCCCTCTGGCCTTTTCAAAGGTTCAAAGGGGTGTATCCCATGCATGTATGCACAAGATGTATCAAGAATGTGCATCATCTCCTCGACCTCCTCATCATTCCCAGGTTATCAAACAACATAAATGTTTTCTCTAGAGAATCGTCTAGATATACACTTGGATCATGAATTTGCTCATCAGCCTCAACAATAGATATCATGTAAAGCTCCTCATAGTGACGGGGAAGTTGGATTACTTTGTAGACATTGAAAACTTCTTCCTCGTCATCTACCCTCAAGATCATTTTTCCCTCTCTCACTTTGATAATTGCGTCACCAGTAGCCAAGAGAGGTCGCCCCAATATGATTGGGACCAGTTCATCAGCCTTATAATCGAGGATAATGAAATCAGCAGGGAAGATAAATTTCCCAATTTGCAGCAACACATCTTCAATAACCCCCTCAGGGTGTGCTATCGACTTGTCAACCAGCTACAACATCACAAAAGTTGGCCTTGGAGCTCCCAGACCCAATTGTCTGAACAACGATAGGGGCATCATATTTATGCTTTCCCCCAAATTACAAAGAGTATGACCCACATCAATATTACCAATGCTCATAGGATTCGTAAAGCTGCCAGGATCCATAAGCTTTTGAGGGAGCTTATTTTGGACCCTAGAAGTGCACTCCTCAATAAGTGCAACTGTCTCAAATTTAGTTAATCTTCTCTTGTGAGCCACTATATCTTTTATGTACTTAGCATACTTTGGAATTTCACGAAGCACATCAACAAATGGGATATTCAATTGAACCTGGCTCAACATGGAGAGAAATTTGCTGAACATATGATCATCATTCTTTTTCTGCAATATCTGGGGGAAATGTGGTGTCCTTGGGGCCTCCACTGGCTCTGGAATTTCAGCAATCTTCTTTGGCTCGTATGTCAATTTAGGGATTAACTCCCCCTCAGGTACGGGCTTATCTTTCCTTTTCTTTGGCACTTCCTCAAGCTCCCTCCCGTTTCTAAGTGTAACTACATTCACTTGCGGATTCTTTTCTGTATCACTGGGGAGAGCGCCTGCAGGTCTAGTATTTTGGTTTGTTGCTAACTGCCTCATCTGCCTCTCAAGATTTCTGAAGTCGGTCCTGAGCTGCTGATTGTCATTCAACAACTTCTTTAGCAAATCATTGGTGCTCTCTTCCATTTGTTGGGGTGGTCTCTCAGGCTGACTGAAACCCCCTTGGGGTCTATACTGATTCTGATTCTGCTGATTTCTACCCCATGAGAAGTTGGAATGATTCCTCCAATTTGGATTGTAAGAATTCCCGTATTGTGCATGCTGATTCGGTGGACCCCTGTTCTGTTGCCCCATATAGTAGGTGGATTCTGGATTCGTGGGGCACATATCACTCATATGACTGTCGCCACATAGTTTGCAGCAAATAGTTATCTGGTGTACCTGTTGCATTGGCTATGGCTGCTGCATTGTCATCCTAGTCGTCTGATTGGCTAGCTTTGCAATTTCGTCTCTCATTGTGTCACCTCGTCGAGATTAAGTAACCCAGCTGATTTTTGCTTAATTGCCTTTCGTGAGTCACCCTCACCTTGCTAGTTATTATCATTATCAGTGAAGTTATTCAGCAAGAGTTGGATTTCACTGTACGGTTTGGCCATGCAACTACCCCCACAGGCTGAATCGAGATTCATCTTTGAAGCATCATCTAGCCCATCTACAAAAGTGTGACCCAATACCTTGTCCATCTGGAAATGGCGAGGACAGTCTCTGAGCATCTTCTTGTACCTTTCCCATGCTTGACGAAGTGTCTCGCCAGCTCGTTGTTCGAACCCAAGAATTTGACTCCTCAATACCTTTGTTTTCTTGGTGGGGAAAAAATTGATTAAGAATTTCATTGCCAGATCATCCCAAGTGCGGATTGAATTAGCTGGATCCTTATTCAACCACTCCTTAGCTTCCCCGATCAGTGAAAAGGGGAAAAGTGTCAGCCTGACATAGTCCTTGGAAACGTTCGGATAATTGTAAGTATCAGTAATTTCCAAGAAATTCTGAATTTGAATTTGCGGATCTTCATGAGGTAAACCCACAAATAGCCATGTGGACTGGATCAGCTACACCATGTATTGTTTTAGCTCAAAGTGCCCAGTGATATCAAGCTTCATGATAGCCTGAGTCATATTAGCCAGACTGGGCCTTGCGACTTCAATCACCGCGCGTTCCTCATTACCTTCCATCTCAATTGGCTGTGGTTGAACTACGATGTCCAACTCTCTTTCAATTATGGTTCTAGCATCCACCTCCCTCCTCAATCTGTGAAGTGTTCGTTCAATTTCGGGATCGAGAGAAAGGAGATTGTTTGCGCTTCTACTTCTTCGCATTCAATAGAAAATCTTGTATTAGCACAAACAAAGTGAACTGAAAGTTAAAACTCGAATAAATAAATAATAAAAGCTCAATACAGTCAAGTAGCTAATTTCTAAGTCCCCGGCAACGGTGCCAAAAACTTGTTGCGACCAAAACACTCACGCAAGTGCACGTGATCGTCAAGTAATAGAGTAGTGAGTAGAGTATCGTTCCCACGAAGACTTATTATTAACTGTTAACTAATTCAACTCAATTACTTTATTTATCCAAGAGTTTTTTCACAAAATTGAGATGTAATTGTTTTACTACCTAACTATCAAGAAAAAATCTAACTAGAGCAATTAACCAAACGAGTAGCAAGTTCAAGTAACAAACAGTAGGAGAGGATATTCCAGGGTCACGGGCTAGTTAACAATCGTGATGTGTTCTTGGCTTAAAATGACTAATTGATTTATTTGGATTGTTGATTGACAGGGTTTATATTACTCATAAGAATATGTCGTGTTCTTAATCGCCTATTCAAGCTAACTCAATGCCTATATGTCTATGGAATTAAGATTAACAAGAATGCACTTACAGTTCCTGTATTCCAACCAAGCAAGGCAATTGGGTATATGTCTATCCCAATCGCGCATCCTTTCCCCGAGGCCCGGGTTCAAGAACTTGCTCTATTTTATTCTATATGCAATCTAAAGTTCCCACTTTCAAGTTCAACTCTAGATTCATAGATAGTATTTCCCTGTTAGCTACTCAGCAAAATAATTAAAATCGAAATCAAATAAACAATCCAATATGACAAACCAACTTCGTCGAATTAAACGTCAAACATCAACTTTCATGTTTCACCCATGACCCTAGAATAATGGGTTTTAGCTACTCATACTAATGTTCAACACAATAGGGTTCAAATTCATCACAAATAGCAAAAACAAAGGAAAGAAAAGAAGAACTTGATGGTCAAATCTCCTCCTTGCCTCTTGCCTCTTGCCTCTTGCCTCTTGCCTCTTGATACCTTGCACTAGCCTATGAAAAACTTGATAAATTAACCTTGGGCGAGCTTGACTTTATATAGGTTAATTGGGTTTCTCTCCAGATTTCCAATTTTTCCCCTGAATAACTCTTTTCCGGACTGGGAGACGCACGAGCTCATGCGTGACTTCGCGCATCATTTTGCACATCATTTTGCCTTAGCTCCCTAACATGCGCGACTTCGCGCATGAGCTCACGCATCTTCTCGCACACCTGGGCCATCATTTCTTCCATTTTTTTGTCTCGTCCTTGCGCGCACTCAGCTCCGAGGGGTCGTTCTTGCTCATAAATCATTCCAATAGCCTTTTGAAAGCATCATATAAGCTCCTCATCCTGCAATGTATATAGTTCACAATTAGAACCTATTTTTCATCAATTAACCATATTATGACATTGGAATATAATCAAGCAGAAGCATAAACAATAGCTAAATCACCTAGATTTAACCTATTATCACTGGACCTCCAAATTCCTGATTGAAGTATTGTGAGAAGCCAATTGCACATCGGAGTCAACATTCTTTTTCATCATCTGTTCAAACATCATTTCAATTCTACCCATTTCATTGTTGGAAGAACTAGGACCCTGGGATGGAAAAGGCGGTGGACTGCTCGGTTGTTGGTACATTGGGGCCTTTGAAAACCTTGCCCTTGATTTTCTTGGTTATTGTTCCATCCACCGTGGTTGTTATTGTTTCTACCCCAATTGTTATTGTTGCCCCAGTTTTCCTAATTGTTCTGATTGGTATTTTGATTTCCCCAATTGTTGTTCACTTGTTGTTGATTGTTCCAATTATTGTTGCCTTGTTTTTGATTACCCCAATTGCCCTGGGATCTCTATTATTTTTGTTGGTTAGAAGAGTTGCCTCTTTGGCCTTAGTAATTATTCACATATTACACCTCTTTGTTTTGTCCATCATAACAATCATCTTGGAATCCACCAAAATCATTGTCAAATTGATTCGAATTCTCTTGGTTCTGTTGACCTCTTTGTCTTCTATTGTTCGCAAGTATGTTAACACCCTCCATGGCATTCACTTGGCGAGTATTCTGATCTTGTTGCAACTGTGCCTTTGCTAATTTGGTTCATTGTTGTTGTAAGTTCTGCTATAGCCTATCCATGGTCATGTAGTTCTTTGTAAAAATGAGTGACCGTCGGGTTACCCTGTGGCACATTGGCTCTACTTTGCCAAGCGGAGGATGTGTCAGCTATTTCATGAAAAATAGCACAAGTTTCATGAAATTACCCCTAACCAATTGATTCACTATGCATTGATTCGTTGTATTGATGCCCCGATAGAAGGTCTGTTGTATCATTGCCTCTATCATATCATTGTTGGGGCATTCCTTCACCATAGTTCTATATCTCTCCCAAATCTCGTGCAATGGTTCGGTGGGCTCCTGCTTTAAGGATAAGATCCCATCCCGTACTGCTGTCATGTGCCCTGGTGAGAAAAATTTGGAAATGAACTTATCCGTCAACTCATCCCAAGTTGTAATGGAATGGTTAGGAAGTCTCTAAAGCCAATCCAATGCTTTCCCGCTAAGTGAGAATGGGAAAAGCCTCAATCTAAGTACATCCTCTGACACATTGGTTTGCTTGTTCCCCCAACAGGTATCCACGAACCCCTTGAGATGTTTGTAAGCATTTTGAGTGGCAGCGCCCCTAAAGTACCCACGCTGCTCCAGCAATGTCAGCATCACATTAGTTATTTGAAAATTGCCCGCCAGATTCTGGGTGGGACAATTGCACTTGCATAGCCTTGGTTTGGGAGCACTCGAAGAACCCCTCTTGGAGGTGGCAGAGGAAGGTCTAGAATATTCTCACTAACATTGGCCTGGCGGCCTCTTCGTTGTCCAGGAGGTACAAGAGGCACCTCATCCTCTCCATTATCATCAACCTCCTCCCCGCAAATTTGTTTCCAAGAGGGTCATTACCATTTAATGCCATTTTGTACCTAGAGTTGTGACACACACAATTAGTAAAAAAGAAGGAAAGAAAAACGAAACACAAAACTATTTAGATAGATAGCCAAAATCGTTAGCTTCCCGGCAGCGGCGCCAAAAAGTGATCGAGGCCAACCTTGCACTACTATTAAGTAGCGAGAGAGGTCAAAGCAGCTTTTACCCGATTTAGGATCAGGATAGAATTCCATAGAGAGCTATATATTGGAGTTGGGTATCTATCTAAAGTGGAGTTGTGTATTTGCTCCAAATTGCACTTCTACACATTTTTGGGTTTTAATTATGATTCTAATTCTATAAACTACAATGCTCAATTAAACTACTATAAGCTAGGATTAAACTATTGCAAGTTGTTCAAATGATTAATGGACACTCGGGTAGTGACTTTCGCCTAGGTGGTCAATTGACGGAATCTTGAGTCTAAATCTAGATTGTCACATTTGTAGAGTATGATATAACCATTGCTCGATTCTACTCACCCTATACCTCTCGGTAGTTCGAGTGATTTTTCCCAAATTGACTTTCTCAAGACTAATTGGGTATGCGAATTTGCACAAGCAATTGAGGATCAAGTCGGGTATTACGATCTCTTGGTTTAACCCTTTAATTGGGGCTATCAATTCTCTTGAGTACGCCCCAATTCCTTGTTGGACTAATTCTAGAGACTTAGGCTTTCTTTCTCAAGAAGAGCAAAAGTAAAATAAATACAAACTAGTGTTTGCAACCACTAATTTAGCAATTAAACATGGAATTAGCCCAAATATCAAACACCCATAGTCAATCAAGCTCTAAAATACAAGACCCATCAATTACCCACACTAGGGTTGAGCCACAACCCTAGCTGATGGGTCTAGCTACTTATAATTAGAGAAAGAAACAAAGAAATAGATGAAGAACAACTCATATTTATTAATTGCTAAGATAAACTAGAAGATTCAATGTTGAAATGAAGATAAAATTGCCCAAAATAGCTAAAGAAACAGAAGTCACGACCGCAGCTCAATACAAAATCTATCTGCTTAACCTAAAAATGGAAAAGAAGCTATTTATACTAAGCAAAAAAGCCTGGATAAAAATACCCCTGCGGGATTAGTGCGGACTGCACAAAATGGTGTGCGGCCGCACTAGGCTCTTGACATGAAATTCCATCTCTTTGAACTCAAGCAATGCGGACCGCACAGAATCGAGTGCTGCCGCGATGGCTTCTAGTGCGGTCCGCATGAAATGGAGAGCGGACCGCATTGGCTTCAATCTCCAAAACTGGCACCTCTCTGATCTTTGGTTTTGCGAACCGCACGAAATCGAGTGCGGCCGCAGTGACTCCAATACGGGCCGCATTAAATCTCATGCGGCTGCATTGCCTGTTGGCCTGGAAATCACCTTCTCTGAATCTCACTTATGTGGACCGCACAGAATGATGTGCAGCCGCATTGGGCCTGTTTTGCCTGAGCTTTGTTTTGTCTTAGTACTTGCGCAAGTTTCACTCTTTTTTGAGCTGAACTTTGACATCTTGTCACTTTGTTGATCAAACCTGCAATCAAGCACAACTTGTGAGCCTTCTGGGACTATTTTGTTCAAATTTCTAATCAAAACATAAGCAAAAAGGAGTATAGAATGCATAAAAATCCCTAGTTATCAATCGCCAAAAATAAGAGTTCGGCCTCGATCAAAAAACGACGAGTTAACATTTTGACGAAATTTCGAAATAACACCCTTAAAGCCAAGGTCCACCGCCAAAAGAAGAGTTCGGCCTCAATCGAACAATGACAGGTTAAAATTTTGAGGAAAGTTCAAAATAACACCCTTAAGGCCAAGAGCCATCACCAAAAAGAAGAGTTTGACCTCGATTGAATAACGACGGGTTAACATTTTGAAAAAAGTTTGAAATAACACCCTTAACGCAAAGGGCCATCGCCAAAAAGAAAAGTTCGACCTCGATCGAACAATGACGGGTTAACGTTTAGATGAAAGTTTGAAATAACACCCTTAAGTCCAAGCGCCATCACCAAAAAGAAGAGTTTGACCTCGATCGAACAATGACGGGTTAACATTTCGACGAAAGTTTGAAATAACACCCCTAAGGCCAAGGGCCATCGCCGAAAAGAAGAGTTCGACCTCGATCGAACAATGACGGGTTAACATTTCTACGAAAGTTTGAAATAACACCATTAAAGCCAAGGGCTATCGCCAAAAAGAAGAGTTCAACCTCGATTGAACAACGATGGGTTAACATTTTGATGAAAGTTCGAAATAACACCCTAAAGGCCAAGGGTCATCGCCAAAAAGAAGAATTCGACCTCAATCGAACAATGACAAGTTAAAATTTTGACAAATGTTTGAAATAACACCCTTAAAACCAAGATCCATTGCCAAAGAGGGCTGGGACTCACGACAAGTTAACATTTTGACGAAAGCTCGAAAATAACATCCCTACGGCTAAGGTCTTTGTTAGATAAAAGAGTTTGAGCCCGCTCAAACTATGATGGGATAATACTTTGACACAAGTTCAAAAATACCATCCCTACAGCTAAAGTCGTCATCAAAATCCTACTCAATTCGTGTGGTATTGAATTCTCTAAGAATAAGGAATTTATTGCACGGAAATTTACTTCTTTGCGCCAAAGTTGTGAAAAGAAAAATAGGGAAACAAGAACTGGAGGCATACAACAACGAAAAATTCCTCTTTCTACAAAGATACTGCATAAACAGCCGCAGATTACATACGGCTAAAACCGACAGAATCCACGACAAAAATAGGAGGGGCAATAAACAATAAATAAAAAAAAGACAACAATTCTTTCACTTGGCGTCATCACCGACGTCCTCTTCATCACCATCTCTAGGAAGTCTTCCTTCAGTAGCAATATCCTCATCGGCCTCCGGCATCGCAAGATCATATCCACAAGTAATGCGAGCCTCTCGCGCCTTCACTGGCGCTCCTTCACATACGAAGAACTTGAAGTGGGCAAAAGGGTTGACCGCTTCCCACAAACTGTTATATATGTCCCGCTGGACTTCAGCGTGTACCCAAAGCTCGTGAAGGTGACGGGGAACATTGACGGAGGCATATTTGATTTGGGCTAACAATTGTGCCTTCTTGGCCTCAAGAGCAGCTACCGGTCCCCCAAAGTCAAAGCTTCCCGGTCAATTTCACCGATATGCTCTTCGAGCCTTGCCTCCCTTAGCATCATCGTCGCCCTCTCAAACTCCAGCTCAGATCGAAGGATGCGAATAGTGTCCTCTAAAGCTGCCACCCTCACTGAAGCCGACACTCAATCACCCTCGATATCCTCTAACCCAGAAACCTTCCTCTCCAGTTTGTTTAACTTTCTCATCTATTACGCACTCATCGCCTCGACCCTGATGTCATTCTGATCCAACTCAGCTTGTATCGACCACACCCTCACCTGAGATGCTCACATTTTGTGGCAACCCCTTTGCCCACTTCAAGTTCTTCGTCCTTTACACGAAGTTGCTCCTCGAGCTCGCTACTCCTGTGAATAGCTTGCATCAACTCCTGATCTCTCTTCTCTAGTTCCTCACTAAGGGATCGATCACCTGCATTCGCCCTCAGCCGCTCGTGTATCTCATGACACTTGTTGTGGTAGCACTGATACTTCTTCATCAATGTCAGAAAAATTTTGGTTCGAGTGTCGGCCCTACGAGCACTCTCAATCTCCACCATGTACGTTCGAAAAACAAAAGAATTGTCGACAAGGATGAAAAGAACATAAAAGGAAAGAGAAACTTACCCTCAGGCCCATAGCGGCCATCTCATACATCAAATCGATGTCACGAATGTCTCGGAGAGTTTCACTCTCAGCAGCAAAACACAAAAGGTCAAACTGTGGAACCAGGTCTTCCGTATCCCCCAGGAGGTTAATATCCGACGAGATTTCAAGTATATGGGACGGGCCCCCCGCATGTACCACTGTACGAGTAAGGCCCTCTTCAAACATCCTGACAACATAAGGATCAAGATCATACTCAAATTCATAGTCATCGACCACGATGCTTTTTCCCCTCTCCATGGCCAAAGAAGAAGCACGACCCGGTCCGGATGATGAAGGCCTGCCCAAAGTAACAACAGCAGCCTCGTGACTTTGACTCTCTATCGTGGTAGTCTGATCGTCATTTATGATGGCCAAAGCCTCTGGCAATGGGTTGGTCGCTGAGACCGGCTCTATCTATGCAGACGAAATAGCATCAATTCCTGCCTCAGACCCCGTCAAGGGAAATCACTTTCTGAACGTACCGTGACCAAAGGAGCCATTTCAGACTCCACTCGCTGACTCTTTGATGGATCTTCCCCGTCCTCAACACGGGAAGATTCCCCTGTTGGGTAGGTGGTAGGGGTCGGAATCTCAGATCGAGGGGAAGCCTCCATACGCATAGCTACGGCCGTAGACTCAACTGAAGCAGCCCTCGATGAAGGTTGGGTAGTAAACCCTGAGACGAGGCGAGCGAACGATGTAGCTTGGCAAAATGAAAATGGAGGAGCCCTCGCCCTTCGCACTCTCCCTGACATCGACGAACGTCATATAAGCTATAAAATCAAATAGTAAAGTGGAAAACAAAACAGACATAACTTACCAGTAAGGGGCTTGCGTCCATATTTCTCATAAAAGGACGACCATGCGCGAACCCCCATTGTATGGGGAAGGATAAAATTCACCCACTCAAGGATATCGCCAACTCTCGGGGGGGG
>MU671981.1:2832-16138 GCA_026770625.1 Nicotiana glauca
AGAGGTTGTATTTTATTTCATTATCAGTAGTCGCTCATGCACTTGTGACACCGGGTTCTGGGATGGTTTTCGAAAAGTTTGATTTAATTGTTATTGTTAATTTGAATTGAAGCAAAACCCTTTTATTTATGAAAATTGGAAGGAAAAACCTCAGATTTTTAAAAGTATTAAAAGAAAAATTAATTGATGAGTTAGTTGGCTGGCCTGACAGAGGTGTCCGGTGCCACCACGACCCTTAGTGGATTTTGGATCGTGACAGCGGATGACATAACTCTCATGGGAAAAACTAATAAAAAAACTAGCCTTTGTATAAAAGAGTGCTTGGATTATTTCTCCAAGGAATTTGGACTTACCATAAAAAAATCTAAGTCCATAATTGTTATCCCTCTCCATTGCCCAAAAGAGGTGTCAATCCACCTACACTCTCTTTTTGGCATAAAATGTACCATTGAGTTTGGTAATTATCTAGGATTCCCTATCCTTAATAAGAATCCAAAAGCAAAAGACTTCCAATTCATTTTGGATAAGTTACAAACTAGACTCTCTCATTGGAAATGTTCTATCCTTATTATGGCTGGGCGTACCACACTAGCAACAAGTACCCGTGGAGCAATTCCTTCTCACATAATGCAATATACTCTCCTTCCCTCTAAAACCCTCCAATCCATTGACAAAATTCAAAGGAATTTTATTTGGGGTACTACAAATACCTCTAAAAAGCTTCATCTTATAAATTGGAATACTGTCACCAAGGATAAAAAAAAATGGTGGCTTAGGTATCCACAAGGAAAAAGATAAGAATTTGGTCTCCCTTGCAAGCCTTGTGTGGAGACTCTTAAAAAATCCTTCATTACCTTGGTATTATCTAATTAAGTCTAAGTATGCTCACTCTAAGACTATTATAAACCTTTCTTTCATCTAGAAAGCCATACTCCAAGGTGGAAACTATGCAACAAAGGAATTCTATGGCATCTGTAAGCACGTGATTTTTGCCCTACATGAAGATAACTCCTAAAAATAGATCAAAATAATTTTTATTGATTTTTTAGGAATTTTCCTTTATTCAATTGCATTTCATGCATTTTAATATTTTAAAATCAAAATAATAAATACCAAAAAATATCTTGCATAGCATTTAGGTTTTATCGGAATTCATTTGATTTTCATAAAAATTAAAAATCACAAAAAATATTTTATTTTTACACATTTTCCTTTTGTTGATTTTTCTCTTCTAATTTATGGTTAAGTAGCTTTTATAATTTTTATAATTAGTTTAATTTTAGATAATTTAGGTTTTTAATTCTAGGATTTTTAATAAAAAAAAAGATAAAAAGAAATTGGGAATAAAAAATTGGAAGAACCTTCCCAAAAATATTTTCCCCCAAAACACTTCTCCCCATATGACACCTCCCCTCCAAAATTATTTCCCCACAAATACCTTCCCTCAAAAAATATCCCCCCTACATAAACTTTTCCCCACATACACCCTATACACTATTATATAATACACACTCATCTCACCAAAAAGAGGGACGGACACAATACACACGCACACAATATATACATATGCACTGTGCTTCATCTTCCTGATATAGAGAGATAACCTAGCTAAACCCTAGCCTACTGCCGCCGCCGCCGCCATCTCCCGCGACCAGCAACCCAGCAACCAAACAACCCCCCACGCTTCTTCTTATTCATAACCAGCGAAGACCCAAAGAAGCAGCACCTGGGTGAAATGATATGAGCTCAAAGCTAGACAAAAATGGGAGATTTATTTTTTTAATAGAAGCTAATAGAAATTCCACCATTTTTGAACCTAACGCCTTCTAGTTCTTATTCTTTAACCATTGACGATCTTCGTCGTATCGCCGCTAACTCACGTAGAGGGAATCTGGCGAGGTTGAAGCTGTCCGTGCCGAGGTTGAATCCAGTGAGAAACCTGGCGAGTTTCGAGGTCTGAATGTAGCTCCGTCGAGGGTCAGTAACTTTTCCGGTCGAGTCTGTTGCTTATCGAGGTTTTGTTCATGGTTTCGTTGCTTGTGAACCTCGAAACAGTGTAGGCATCTGAGTTTCAGATTCAATTAAAGGTCCAATCCTAAACTTTATTTGCTCTAAAATTTTAAGATATGTCTTCCTAATGCTATGAATGAAATATGGTTGCCTGTTGTTCGTTTCTGATTAAGGCCGTATTCAGAAGGAGTCTTCTTGTTCTATGTTGTGATAAAACATTACTGTCTGGTAGATAAGTCAGAAAGAGTGGCATTGGAAATGAGTTTTTCGCAGTGATATTAATACGTTATGCTGATATTGAACATTTCTTATTCCTTTATTTAATGTGGGAAATTTCTGTGCATTGACTTATCCCATTTGTTGTGATTTTTTGTTATAATTGTACGGGTTTGGCTTGGCACCATAGTGGCCATTTGTTTGTTGATCCTGTGAAATGTTAGCCAAGTTGAAGTGTTCTCCTGGATAGAGTGTATAAATTTGGCATAAGAAGATGCAATATTCATACAACACTTTGCTTTAGTGTAGTACGACACTAGTCATACAACTCTACATTTTATGATATATGTTGTTTGGTTTCTAATATTTCATTCTGCATAATTGATTTTGACCTTAGGTTGCTCACTGGTGATTTACGTTTTCTTTGAAGTGTGCCTTAGATAATTCATGGCCTTCCAATAATTAATTTTGACCCTTTAGAATTCGAGGTGTGCCATTAGCGAATTTTCGATAGCCCTCGCAAACTTGAAGGTGCGTAGTTACTTTAGGCGCGTTATTTTAATAATTTACCTTCCTAAATTCGGGTGCACATTTATGTGACCCAAATCCAAATCTCAACGTTAGATAAAATGTGTTGCGGACTGCAGGTGCATTTATGTGACGTGGTTCGAAACATATTTTAAATGACATTGCAATCTTCCTTTAATTAATTAAATAAAGTGGTTAAAAATTAAAATTCTCACATAGGTTCATAATTGTTTAAAATCAGATAATTTAAGCCGAATATGACAGTTGAGCGACCGTGCTAGAACCAGGGAACTCGGGAATGTCTAACACCTTCTCCCGGGTTAACAGAATTCCTTACTCGGATTTTTGGTTCGCGACTGTAATACAGAGTCAAACCTTTTCCTCGATTCAGGATTCAAAACGGTGACTTGGACACCATAAATCTCCCTAGTGGCGACTCTGAATCTCTTAATAAATGAATCCCGTTTCGATTGTCCTTTAATTGAAAAAACTCCTTCCCTTTATTATATCCTTCATGGGGTGTAGTAGGTAAAAAGGAGGTGTGACAACATCCCTAAAAAAATTTGTGCTTAAACATTTGGCACAACAATTGGATTTACAACACCCCAACCCTAAGGAGCTCTATTGAGGGCCCCCTCAATAATTCTGAGTTTAATCTCTCCCTGGGCAAACTATCTGGGGGCAAATATTGGGACCTTAGTAAAATTAGCTTTGAACTTCCCCCTAAAATTATTCACTCTCCTACCACCTCAAATAACTGCAAAGTAGATGATCTCAGCTAGAATCTAAGCCCTAATGGAATTTTCTCCACAAAATCTTGCTATAACCTTCTCAATAGAGCCTTTATTCCTTCAAATTGTTATAAATGGATATAAGATCTTCTGTAACGACCCGACCGGTCGTCTTGAGCCCTAGCACATCATTCAGTAGTCTGAGGCCATGAGAAACTTTATTTCAGGTTTTATTACTAATACGCGTGGTCGGAATTGAATTTTGGGAAGTTCGGAGTTGATTCGGGAAGAGAATTCTCATTTTGGAAGCTTAAGGTTGAAAGAATGAACTAGGATTGGATTTTTGTGCAAACAACCTCGGAATCAAGATCTGAAGGTTCCAGCAGTTTCGTATGATGATTTCTGACTTGGGCGTATGCCTGGATCGGGTTTTGGATGACCCGGGAGTGTTTTGGCGCCTATTGTGGAAGTTAGCATTTTTTTAAGAATTTCATAAGTTTGGTTTGAAGTGCATTTTAGTGTTACCGATGTCCGTTTGGGATTCTAAGACTGTGAGTAGCTCCGTATGGTGATTCTGGAGTTGGGAGCGCGATCGGAAGTGAATTCGGAGGTCCGTAGGTCATTTTGAAGCCAATTGGCTAAAGATAGAAATTTGAAGGTTTTTGAGGAGTTTGACCGGAGGTTGACTTTTTGATATCGGGGTCAGAATCCAATTCCGAAAGTTGGAGTAGGTCCGTAATGTCAAATATGATTTGCGTGCAAAATTTGAGGTCAATCGGACGTGATTTGATAGGTTTAAACATAAAAAACAGAAGTTGGAAAGTTCAAAGTTCATAAAGCTTGAATCGAGGTATGATTCATGGTTTTAGCGTTGTTTGTTATGATTTGAGGCCTTGAGCAAGTCCGTAATGTGTTTTGGCACTGGTTGGTATGATTGGTTGGGGTCCGGGGGGCCCCCGGTGGATTCCGGGTGGTTAACGAATCGAAATTGGGATTTGGAAGAGAGCTGAAGGCATCTGGTTGCTGGTATTTTCGCTTATGTGGTTGGTTGACCGCAGAAGCGGTACCGCAGAAGCGAACGGGGAGCTGCAGAAGCGGTTTTGGTCCAAATCTTGAGGACCACAGATGCGGTCAAAATTCCACAGAAGCGGAACCGCATCTGCGAAAGGAGCATCGCAGAAGCAAGAAAGGGCGGCATGGGAAGGAGCCGCATAAGCGGAACCGTTGATGCGGCATGGCTTCCATAGAAGCGGAAATGGAAGCAGAACCCTGTTTTAAATCGTGGGATTGAGTTCATTTCTCCCATTTCTTCATGGCATGGGCGATTTTTGGGGAGCTTCAAGAGAAGATTTTATTGTCAATGTCGAGGGTAAGTTACCCCTATCACTTTTGTGTTGAATATATCACTTATATATGGATTTACGCATGGAAATTAGAGCAAATATTGAGGTTTTGGTTGAAAACCTAGAAAATTATAATCTTGGATTTTAGCCACGATTTTGAGTATGGAATTAAGAGAAAATTATGTATTTGAGTTTCTAAGGTCATGGGTAACCTTTATCTTCGAAAATTTTTGGATTCCGGGCATGTGGGCCCGAGGGCATTTTGTTCATTTCACTAAGCGGAGTTGGGAATTGGTATAATCTGAATTGTTAACAAGTATTTGAGCATGTTCTCATTAGTTTGTCTTTAATTGGCTAGTTTTGGTGCATTATGCGTTGGTTCAAGCTTTCGAAAGAATGTAGAATGCCGGTCATGAGCCTTCAGAGCGAGGTGAGTCTCCTTTATAATCTTGTGAGGGGGAATTTACCCCATAGGTGAGTTAAATTGGTTATGTTCTTCTATGTGTGAGGGCTACGTACACACGAGGTGACGAGAGTCCGTGCGTAGCTACTATTATGCTATTGTTCGGGTAGTCTAGGACCCAAAAGCATGTTATTCTTGGATTAATTCTGAACCCATTTATAGTTGAATTATTTAAATCACCTTGAATTCGTAAAGGAATTTAAAAAGAGATTTAATATTAATTTTCCCTGAAATGTTAAAAGTAGAAATTTGTCTATTTGGATAATTACCCTTGATAGATTCTTAATTTCCTACTTGAGCATGTATTTTATGTGTGCCTGCGTCGCATGGATGATTCGCGAGTAGGATATGTGTTTATTTATGGAACGGGATGAACGCCTCGGTGATAATAGATGCATCTATGGTTTGTGTCGTCGACCCTCGGCAGTGCATAATTTACATTTTTGTTGGAGCGGGTCGTCGACCTCGGCGTGATTTGCGCATGTCTGTGTTGTTGTCTTGAACTTCATTAAGTTATTATTGCCCTTTTGTGGCTTAAAAATATTTGGATTATGTTTAAAGAGAAATCCAGGAGATTTACCTATGAAGGAATTACGTGTTTACTTGTTTTCTCTAGCTAGATTAGAATCATGTTTATAAAATAAATCCACTGTTTATTATGGACATATTAAGGATGAATCATTATTGGACCGTGAGAGAGCGTCAAAGTTGACCATCTCGTCTCTACCCCTTCGGGATTAGGCGGGATACTCACTGAGTACACATTGATTTCGTACTCATACTATACTTCTGTGCATTTTTGTTGCACATGTATGTATACCTCTAGTAGCCTACTGGGCGTGGCAGCATGGATGACTTTGGGACTAGGTGAGCTGCATTGTTCGAAACGACCCGCAGCTAGTCTAGTTCCTTCTAGTGCTTTCTTATTATTTATTCCCTGTCCACTGTATTTCGGATATATGATGTATTTTATTTTTCCATATCGATAGTTGCTCATGCACTTGTGACACCAGGTTTCTGGGATAGTTCGAAGTATTGTATTAACTGTTCAACATTTAAATTTGAATTCAAGTAGTGATCTTTATTTCTGAAAAAATGGAATGAAAAACTTTAGATTTTAAAAAGTATTAAAAGAGGGTTTAATTGATAATTTTGTTGGCTTGACTCACAGAGGTGTCCGGTGCCACCATGACCCTTAGTGGATTTTGGGTCGTGACAACATGGTATCATAGCATTAGGTTTCCGTCGGTCTCACGAGTCATGAGCAAGTCTAGTAGAGTCTCGCGGATCGGTACGGAGACGTCTGTACTTATCCTCGGGAGGCTACAGGGCTGTTAGGAGTACTTCCCTTCTTGATTCCCTTATCGTGCGGTTCAATTCCTTTGAGGCTTATGCCTTTGATTTCTTCCTACTCAATCTTATGCGAGCTCTTGTTATAAATCAAAAATTGAGGGATTGCAATGGCACTACAAATGTGGTGCGGGATGATTTTCCCGGTATAGTTGATTGGACTATTATAGTCGCATTAGGAGGGAATTTATATTGTTTCAGCTCAGTAACGGAACTTCTAAGAGCCTTGAGGCTAGGCACAGGTTGCCATAATGCTTATGAGACATTATTCCCCATTGTTGTTATGATGGTAGGGTGTTTGCCCACGTGTCGGGGCAGTGAATGAATTGAAAGGAAGTTTACTCAGTGTGTAATCAAGGGATTCAGTATTTTATTCCTGGCAGGGGAAAGTCAAACGAACTGAGGATGGTCAGAAGTGGACTGGTGGAAGTAATGAAACTTGGTAATTACAAGCGTGGTGGAGTTCTCCTCTACATTGGGGTGCTATTGTCCTAATTGGACGTGTTAAGTTTATCGGTGTTATGATCTTCTACAAATCGCCATTGCGGCAAGAGATTGCAAAAAAGTATCAGGGATACAACTATCAGATATCGCAGGATGCGGTGGTTTAGGATTTAATTAGTGTTTCAAATGTTGACGGTTCGAGGAAGATGACCTTCGGAAAAGTTTGGGGTTAGTAGCAAATTGTGGATTCAAGTTCTATGAAGAAGAATTTTATTAAGGCAACAGCTGAGCATCAAAAGATGAGAAAGATATGTGGGAAGTGTCAGGCGGAGTTTTAAACTTCTAAAATGGTCAGGCTTAAGAAGCACAGCCCGAGCAGTTGATTGAAGAAGTGAGTTTTCCCAAAGTGGGAGAGTAGCGGAGCTGCGTTGGGGCTTGGAAATGAGAAAAAATATGCACCTTATGGGAGTCTGGAATGACTTGAGAATATTGGTGCTTGGTTATTAGCATCTTCGGATCTAATTTGAAGTAGGGATTCTTGTGCGGTCGGGGATTTAATATTATGGAAAGGAGCTGCCTGAAATGAAGAAGGACGCATCATAACTCTGAATTTGGGAAGGTGTTGTCGCACATTTAATTGATGCCCACGAGGAGTGAACGGACTGGTGCAGCTAGAAAGTGAGCTTGGCCTCAGGGTTTAGTTGTTGATGTCATAGTGAATGTATACCGTGCAGCAACATTGGAAGGTGTCGGGAGATGATTTCCACAGGCGAGTTATTTCCCTGTGAGCAGGTTAGCGGTCGCATGATTGGCGAAGCTTCTGCAAGGAATTATATTGGTTATCCAACATAGATATCGGTCGTACGAATATGGATGATGATTTAAAGTACGAAAGATAGGGATTTACAGAAAGATTCTGAGAATTTACGGCGGATGATTGTGCAAGGTTATGGTAATAAGAGGTAGAGAATTCGGGTGAATTCTCGCGTTGTGTGTTAATGGCTTCAAGCTAAGTGGGAGAGCCCCACCGCTTATGATTTGGGTTACATGGTTAGCTGCTTGCGAGGTTTCCAGTTATTAATATCGTGATGGGTTATCTCAGCTGGTGAATTGAGTAGAGGAATTGTGGAATGCATGCTATGGTGGGCCTTGTTGGCTCATGATCGAACTTGGGAAGAGATTCAGGATTAATGCCTTGTATAGAGGCAGGTTTCAGGGGAAGTGATTTCGCCGGGTGCTTCGTCGGGAGGGTATTCGTGTGTTATAAGATTTATGGAGTTGATTAAATTTGGGACCAAGTCAGAGCGGGTGGCTCTCAGTAACGGTCCTAGTGAATTCAAGAGGTAAAGTGTGGTGCCTAATGATGTCGAGCTTATAGATACAATTAAGAATCAGCTTTGTAACAGCTTATGGGAAAAGGCACAAAATGTTCCGGGATGTTTGGTTTGTGATGCAGCAATTGGGAGGTACAAAATGGTTCGTAGGATTTGAGACAGCATGGTCTCGTGATTCAAGGTCACTCGGGGTGAGTGTAGATGGAGTATGTTATGTGTGGGATGGAGTTAGTATTATTTTCTAAGGCAAGCAAGGATGAACTGGAAGAAGGTAGATTGATTAGCCATAGTTGAATTTGGCATGTTGGGATCTGTGATCAGTTCATTCAGCGTGATCAAGTTGTGTGTATGATTTGTGGCAGTGCGTGTGAGGCTTGTCAGCCGCTGCAATTGATGTTATTCAGAAGCATTCGTCTGTTATGGCTTGTCAAGTGGAAGCGGATTTCGGAAGGGATATGGTGTCTTGGACCACTACTTAGAGAATTGCATATCCTACGGTTATGGGAATTTACCTGTGTGTTGCTATGATTCTCCTGAAGCGAGTTAAGTGAAAAGTTCTTATATGATGAAGTGTTAAAATATTAATGATTTCGAAGTTATTATGAAAAATTGTGTCCTATCGTATATTGGCACGTTGGGTGCGGTGAGAGGTATGGAAATGTGAAGGATCAAGGTTGCAGTTCGGTGTTGACAAGGATGTCACGGGCTCGGATGGGCAAGGAAGGAGTTGAATGATTAGAGTAAATTGGTATTGTCCTCCGCGTCACCTGAGATCGATGTGTTGTGGAAGAGGTTTTGCATCCTGGTTAAGAATTCTGGATCGCTTTTCAACATTAGTGCATCCGATGGTTTAGATGTGCGGACCCGTTATTTATTTCGGGAAATTATGGGAGCGTGTCCCATGGGAAGGTTGTACAAGTGTGACATGTAGTCACTTGATTGGCTAAGGATTTAAACCAAGTTCGAGGATTGTGGTAATATCATTAATTTGAGAATTTATGCCTGGAGGGCACTTTGTATATTGGGTTATGAGCTGAGGAGGTTGCTTAGATTATGATGGTTATTCTTACGCGATATGAGGCAAAGGAGAGTTACTACGGACCTTTGAAAGGTCAATGGCCAAGTTGGTGCAATCAGAAATCGGCTCGAGATCGGTGGATTGATTTATTTGTGAACAAGGCTTTATATCAGTCCAGTTGTGTTCATTTCAGCGAGCGTTCCCTATGAAGGAACAGTCGAGGTGTTATTTTGTCATCAGTTATTCCAGGTAATGAGGTATTGCGATGTATGAGTTGTGAGACGGCTTAGTAAATTCTTACGTGTACAGGTTCCGCGTTGCGATGATGTTATGTGAGCAGGATGGCTCTTGAGATTTAGATCTTGTATCGCACCTCAGTTGTGCTTGAGTTTTGTAGCCTATAGCGCTATATGTTTCTCAGGGATGGTATTATGCACTTAGCGTGCTTGCGATCGAAATTCGATATTTTTATTGTAATAAGCAGATTTAGCTCGAAGTGTAATCTCCTTATGTGAGATCTATGTGAGGATCGGGTGGCATGCCGCCATAGGTATGTTATTTGGATCGGGTGGCACGCCGCCATGGGTATGTTATTTGGATCGGGTTGCGCGCCGCAATAGTGTGATGTCGAGTCTGGTTTTCTGTATGTTGTTTTTGTGTGTTTCGCTTCCTATCTTCTAAGGAAGGTCCGTACTAGTGCGGGGGTTAGGTAATTCCTTCCAGAGTTCGATTTCCATTTATGTTGTGTTCGGATTGGTGGCCTATTGGCACATTGTGGCATCATATGAGACTTGTGATCGCATTCGGAGTGGCTTATTTCCTGAGCAGTTCGTACTGGGTAAGATGAGATCGTGGGATTTAGGATCAGTGCAATCTGATTATATAAAGTATATTAAGGAGCGAAAATCATTATTTGGTTTAGAATGTGGTAATGTTTCTTGTCAGAAGTATAGACTCGATGGTTGGTTGACTCGGCAGTTGATTATGAATTTCGGCATCTCTTCCGTCGTGGCGGTATGGTAATAGTTAGAGTAAGACCTATGTAGGTCATGAGGTGCAATGGGAGCAACGGATTCGTGGAATTTTGATTAATTCAAACAGAAATGTTATTGTGGTCCTACGAGTAAAGTGATGCGAAGTGTGAATTCAGCAGAGTTATGCAGTCATGTTTGAGTACAGCGTATAGCAATTGATACGGTGATCGTATGTTGGAAACAGTCCTGGCATAGAATTCCGGATGTTATAATTGGGCTCTAAGGCTTATTTGCTTGAATAAAAGGGAATATCTTTAGAATTTATCAAGCCAATGTGCTCAGCTAAGTTTTGGTAGCACGGGGAGGTGCATGAGAAGTTAAACAGCAATTTCAGACTACTTCAGTATAGTTCTCAGCACGTTCAGGACGAACGTATGTTTAAGTGGGAGAGAATGTAATGACCCGACCGGTCGTTTCGAGCCCTAGCGCATCATTCTGCAGTCTGAGGCCATGAGCAGCTTCATTTCAGGTGTTATGACTAGTACGCGTGGTTGGAATTGAAATTCGGGAAGTTCGGAGTTGGTTTGGGAAGAGAATTCTCATTTCGGAAGCTTAAGGTTGAAAGAATGAACTAGGATTGGATTTTTGAGCAAACGACCTCGGAATCAAGATCTGAAGGTTCCAGCAGGTTTGTATGATGATTTCGGACTTGGGCGTATGCCCGGATCGGGTTTTGGATGACCCGGGAGCGTTTTGGCACCTATTGTGGAAGTTAGCATTTTGGAAGAATTTCATAAGTTTGGTTTGAAGTGCATTTCTGTGTTACTTATGTCCATTTGGGATTCCGAGACTGTGAGTAGCTCCGTATGGTGATTCTGGAGTTAGGAGCGCGATCGGAAGTGAATTCGGAGGTCCGTAGGTCATTTTGAAGCCAATTGGCTAAAGATAGAAATTTGAAGGTTTTTGAGGAGTTTGACCGGAGGTTGACTTTTTGATATCGGGGTCAAAATCCAATTCCAAAAGTTGGAGTTGGTCCGTAATGTCAAATATGATTTGCGTGCAAAATTTGAGGTCAATCGAACGTGATTTGATAGGTTTAAACATCGGAAATAGAAGTTGGAAAGTTCAAAGTTCATAAAGCTTGAATCGGGGTGTGATTCATGGTTTTAGCGTTGTTTGTTATGATTTGAGGCCTCGAGCAAGTCCGTAATGTGTTTTGGGACTGGTTGGTATGATTGGTTGGGGTCCTGGGGGCCTCGGGTGGATTTCGGGTGGTTAACGGATCGAAATTGGGATTTGGAAGAGAGCTGAAGGCAGATGGTTGCTGGTATTTTCGCTTATGCGGTTGGTTGACCGCAGAAGCGAACAGGGAGCCGCAGAAGCGGTTTTGGTCCAAAGCTTGAGGACAGCAGATGTAGTCAAAATTCCGCAGAAGCAGAACCACATCTGCGGAAGGAGCATCACAGAAGCGAGAAAGGGCGGCATGGGAAGGAGCCGCAGAAGCGGCCTTTGGACCGCATAAGCGGAATCGCTGATGCGGCATGGCTTCCGCAGAAGTGGAAATGACTTGAAGCAGAACCTTGTTTTAAATCATGGGATTGAGTTCATTTCTCCCATTTCTTCATGGCTTGGGCGATTTTTGGGGAGCTTCAAGAGAGGATTTTGTCGTCAATGTCGAGATAAGTTACCCCTATCACTTTTGAGTTGAATATATCACTTATATATGGATTTAAGCATGGAAATTAGAGCAAATATTGAGGTTTTGGTTGAAACCTAGAAAATTATAATCTTGGATTTTAGCCACGATTTTGAGTATGGAATTAAGAGAAAATTATGTATTTGAGTTCCTAAGGTCATGGGTAACCTTTATCTTTGAAAAATTTTGGATTCCGGGCACGTGGGCCCGAGGGCATTTTGGTCATTTCACTAAGTGGAGTTGGGAATTGGTATAATCTGAATTGTTAACAAGTATTTGAGCATGTTCTCATTAGTTTGTCGTTAATGGCTAGTTTTGGTGCATTGTGCGTTGGTTCAAGCCTTCAGAAGATTGTAGAACGCCGGTCATGAGCCTTCGGAGCGAGGTGAGTCTCCTTTCTAATCTTGTGAGGGGGAATTTACCCCATAGGTGAGTTAAATTGGCTATGTGATTCTATGTGTGGGAGCTACGCATGCACGTGGTGATGAGAGTCCGTGCGTAGCTACTATTATGCTATTTTTCGGGTAGTCTAGGACCCAAAAGCATGTTGTACTTGGATTAATTGTGAACCCATTTATAGTTAAATTGTTTAAATCACCTTGAATTGGTAAAGGAATTTAAAAAGAAATTTAATATTAATTTTCCCTGAAATGTTAAAAGGAGAAATTTGTCTATGTGGATAATTACCCTCGATAGATTCTTAATTTCCTACTTGAGCTTGTATTTTATGTGTGCCTGCGTCACATGGATGATTTGCGAGCAGGATATGTCTTTATTTATGGAACGAGCCGAACGCCTCGGTGAGAATAGATGCATCTATGGTGTGAACAACTAATTTTTGACCACACCCAAATTCTATACAATTTTAGTATAAATATCTCTTTAAGGTCTAATCTTAATAAAATAAAACTACAAAAATACTAACATTATATATATATACACACACACAACAACAACAACAACCCAGTAAAATCTCACAAGTGGAGTCTGGGGAGGGTAGTGTGTACGCAGACCTTACCCCTACCCCAAGGGGGTAGAGAGGCTGTTTCCGAAAGACCCTCGGCTCAATATAAAAAAAAAGACAAAAGAAGAGAGTATTAGATTCACCGCGGAAATCATACGGTAAAAGGAACATAGAAAGCAGGAAAAGAAAAATAATAATAATAATAATTCAAAGCAGAAACGATGGTTTGTAAATC
>MU671989.1:0-38086 GCA_026770625.1 Nicotiana glauca
TATATCATCAAAACAACATAAAAATGTGATTATTTAGGGCGTGATTATAGTCAAATTCACCTATTATCAATGCTCAATATCAACATGAAACAAATAATACAAGAGCACATATTAATGATCAATAAATGTCAAGTTTCATACTCCTAAGCTAGTATAAGTGGCATGCTACAGTGTATGCTTGTGCGAGTGTACTACTGCAACCAAGTCAACAAGTAATATCAAAGACATCGAGTAGCTCATCGATGAAACAAAACAATTCACGTAAGGTGTAAGACATACACAATGAAAAAAACACTATCGCACGAAAATCACCAACACAATGTCCCAAACTCAGCACACATAATCCCTGACATTGCCATCCTTATCTCTCTGATAACCACCTGTATCACTCCGTCCTGACAATATCGTTAGCCACCCTTATCACTCCGATAGCCAACCGTATCACCCTGTTGAATAGCCACATTTATCACTCTGCCCGATAATAACATTTGCCACCCTTATCTTTTCGATAGCCACCTATATCACTCAGTATAATAGCCACCCTTATCACTCCACCCGGACAATAACTTAGTAGCTACCATTATCACTCCATACATTCAACAACAGTGAGATGTCACCCTTGTGCCCTGCATAACAACAATGGTGAAATAATACCCTTATACTCTGCATAACCACAATAAAACCACACAATAATTCACAAATGCTAATATCACAACAACACGAAGTATCAACTCATAACACAAGTACCTATATGTCACAACCTTTCCAAAGATCCAACAATATCAATATTTTCACAACAAATAGCGCACTGCTCAAACGCAATATTTTTAAAATCTTAATATTGATAACAATAATTTCAACTAAGAGTAACTCAACAGTAAAAGAAATTAAATAATGGTAAAAGTGGTAACGACTTCAAATAAAGAATATAAGAGCAAACTCGATAAGTAAAGGATGTGACATATAACGACAACTTCAAATAAATCTTGTGATAGTAAACATGACCAATAAAGGATATAACGGGTGCTAACAATTCCAAATAAATACATGAAAGAAGCCTAAGAGTCTAAAATGGTCAATTTCCACATATAAGCCCGAGTACGTACTCGTCACCTCGCGTACACGACTTTTATATAACAAATAAAACAAACGACTCAAATCCTAAGGGGTAGTTCTTCCCCCCTCCCCAAAGTTAGGCAAGATACTTACCTCAAAGAAGCTAAACTGATACTCTAAAATGACCTCGTGTGATACAACCTCCAGACGGCTCAAACCTAGCCAAAATAACTTAATACCATAAATTAAAATCATAGAAAACAATTTCGGATAATAAAACATCGATCTTTAATGAAAACTAAAAAGTCAACCCAAAAAGTCAATCCGAGCCCGTACCTCAGAACCCGACAAATTCACAAAATCTAAACACCCATTCCGTTACGAGTCCAATGATACCAAAATTATCCTATTCTGATATCAAATCATCATTTTACATTTTTGAAAATTTATATAAAAATTCTCATTTTCTCCCATTCAAATCACTAATTTAATGTTAAAAATAAAGATGGAATCATGAAATATAATTAATTCCGGGCAAAGAACACCTACCCCAATCCAAACCGAGACGAACCCTTCTAAATCGCTCAAAATCGAGGTCATAGATCAAGATATGATAAAAATAGCCAAACCCTTGAGATATAATGATGTTGCCCAGGGATTCCGCATTTGCGAACCAAAAATTCACACTTGTGCACTCGCTTTTGCGAGCCAATACCCGCACTTGCAGTTTCCACTTACCAGGCCTGAACGCGCACCTGCAAAAAAAGGGGTCGCACCTGCGACACTGCAGAAGTGGATGACCATCTGGAGCCTCTATTTCGCATTTGTGATCATTATTCCGCAGATGCGATATAGCATATGTGATTCCTCGTCCGCAGAAATGGAAGTCCTGAACATGCTCCAACGTCGCAAAAGCGACCCAAATTCCACAGAAGCGGTCCCGCACTTGCGCTCCAAAATGCATAGATGCGACGCACTAGAGCCAGACTTGCCTAAACTATAGAAACAATTTGTAAATCGTCTGAAACACACTCGGGCCCCCAGGACATGTTCGAACATACCAACAAGTTCCATAACATTATGTAGACCTGCTCGAGGCCTCAAATCACATCAAACAACATCAAAGCTATGAATCACACCTCAAATCGAACTTAATGAACCTATGAATTTTCAACTTCTACAACTCGCAGCGAATCATATCAAATCAATTCGAAATAACCTCAAAATTTGCATGCAAGTACCAAATGGCATAACAGAGCTATTCCAACTCTCGGAATTGCAATCCGAGCCCGATATCCATAAAGTCAACTCCCGATCAAATCCTCTCAATCTTACAAACCTTCAACTTTCTAATTTTTTGTCAAAATGCATCAAATCAACCTGCGGGCCTCCAAATCCAAATCAGGGCCTACACCTAAGTCCAAAATCACCACATAAAGCTATTGGAATCATCAAAACACCATTCCATAGTCATCTACACAAAAGTCAAACTCAGCTCAACTCTTTTCACTTAAGCTTCTAAAATAAGAATCATCCTTCCAAATCAATCCCGAGCCATCCGAAAATCGGACTCGACCACACACGCAAGTCATAATACATGATAAGAAGATGCTTGAGACCTTAAGCCACCGAACGGGATGCTAATTCTCAAAACAATCGGCTAGGTCACTACATTCTCCCCCTCTTAAACAAATGTTCTTCCTAGAACGTGCCAAGAACCATTCTGGAGTCATCAAGTCACTAAATAAGCTCACCATACATATACTCGCAGGTGATCTCACGTCACCCCAATCCACATAGGTCCGACAACACCATCTCAACTGAAAAGTATTCCTCCAACCCACACTAATAAGCCTTAGAACCAAAATTTTCACCATCCAATCATTTCCCAAAGATCTGATCCTACATCAACATACGGTATCAACTTCAACCAGCTACAACAACTCATGACTACACCCACAAGGTACAGCCACACGACGTAACACATCACACATATGCCCATAACAACATCTTTGACCACCATAACTGCCCATAATCAAATCCAGCACCAGTAGTTAATCTCATATCAGCTAGAACTATGTTCCGAACCTTCACAATAGTGATAACGATGCAGGTAACATGAAGATTCCATAACCATTCACTCAAATCAACAAGTCACATCTAACACTACTTGGGCACACGCCTTGCAAGTGTAAACCTAATAAGCACAACGCGAATATGACTAAATATTGAAAGAGAATCACATGAGAGAATCATCGAACAAGACCAACAGTCAGAACTCCCTATCATTATCATACTACGATTCAATTCCACAAGTGAGAATCAAAATATATGAACTAATAACGAGGATCTCATCCTAATATAACTCCACCGCGGCATGCAGCCTGGTTCAAACATATCAAACCACATGAAAATACAAGGATCCCATCCTCAGATATGAATCATAAGTAGAATGCACATCATACCAACACTAATTCAATTCAGCGAGACAAAATCGCAACACATAACGAACTTCCCATATTGGTAGAGCATATAAATCACAAATTGTAACCAAACCAACTAGAAATCACATCAAAACCTACCGTAATGAGTAACAAAAAGTCACGACTAGTCTCATAGCTCTTAATAGTGAACAAATCAAAACAATAGACACGTGCTACCACTATAGAATCTCCCAACATGGGTAAACACATAAGTAGAGTATAAAATCACAAAACTCACCCATCTATGAAGCAAGACGGGAGGACTCACCTCAATAAGCAGAACCGAATCAAAATACGGATGACGCTCCTATAGAACAAATCAAAACCATACCTGTAACGACACCATCTGGTGTAGTGTCTTCAGCCCTACCATAGAAAATATATTAACGGGCTGGGCCTCCCCTCTAGGGCGCCCTCTACCCGCTTGTCCTCCACCCCTAACTGGTTGTGTAAGTGGAGTAGCAACTGGAATAGGGCCCGTATCCTGAGTGCTCTGATGAAATCCGCCCCTCTTAAGTCTGGGACAATCTCTCCTGATGTGCCTAGTACCACCACACTCATAACAACCCCTCTCAAGTGTGGCATCTCATACCGAGTCCGTGCTGGATATTTAGAATTAATAACTATTATAGGAACCCCATGCCGGTGGTGTACTAAACGATGATTGTCCCACATGAGTGCCCTAACTAACTGGAGTACCACGAGTAGTTTGAAGTGTGGACTGGACTGACTGACTGACCGATCCTCTGCCACGATGGGTCATAGCTGAAGAGTATAATCCACTGAACCCTCCAAGACTTGAGACTTCTTGATCTCCTTATTCTCTTTCTCCTCACCCTAAATATGTTTTAACATCTTGGCAATCTCTACCACCTACTGAAATGGAGTATTAGTTTGCAACTTTTGAGACATGCTAAATCTAAGATCATAACTATACTCTTCAATAAATCTGTATACTCACTTTCTAACTATAGGAACTAAAGTAAGTCCATGACGGGATATCTCATTGAACCTGATGGCATACTCTGAGACCATCTAGGTGCCCTGGCATAGCTGTTCAAACTTTGTACGACATGCATCCCGGAGGGTCTAGGGAACAAACTCCCTCAAAAACATCTTTGAAAACTAATCTCAAGTGGGTGGTGCTACAAAGGCTGGTCTACCCTTCTCATAAACCTGCCACCGCTGATACGCTACTCCCGACAACTGAAATATAATAAAAGCAACTCGGTTCACCTTTAAAATACCCATGGTATGAAAAATACTAGAAATCCATATGCATCCTCGGTAGCTGTGCAACAGAAAGTAGGTGGAGTATACTTCTTGAACCTCTTAAGCCACTTATGCACATCATCTGATGCTCTTGGCATGACCTCAAGCTGAACCAAAATAACAGTTTGTACCGACACCACACTTGAAACCTAACTAATATGAGCCTGGTGCTCTAGAGTACGGGCGGTGGGAGTTTGATCTCCTCCCCAATCTGCGAAGTAGTTGGTGCAACGCAGATCAATCCCGCCTGAGCCAAGGTACCAAACATGCCTAGTAACTACGCAAAAGTCTCCTGAAGTCCGAGTTAACAATAGGCGCCTCCGGTGCCTATCCCCCAACCGGAGCTACTAGTAGCTCCTCAACTGCTGCTCTGGCAGGTGCTCTAGCTGCAGCACGTGCCCCTCATCGGCATTTACCTCTACCCCAGCCTCTCGCTGCTCTAGTAGGGGACGTGAATGTCTACTCAGCTGATCCGGTAGCGTGTGTTCTTACCATCTGTGATAGGAATGAAATATGTGGATTTTTCCTAATAGTTTCGTAGCCTCTAAAGATAAGTACGAACGTCTATGTACTAATCCGTAAGACTCTACTAAACTCGCTCGTGACTGGTAGAACCAATGAACTTAGAGCTCTGATACCAAGTTGTCACGACTCCAAATTTCAAACTTGTCACGACCCCTAATTCCCTTCATAGGATGTCGTGATGACACCTAGTCTCTAAGACTAGGTAAGCTGATTACTATAACAATTAAGCTAGTTCTTAACAATGATAGTTTGAACATAGTTTAATATGATTACTGAAACAAAAGTGAAATGAGCGTACGCGACAATAATCATAACAACCTCCCAAGACTGATAATATAAAGTCATGGAATCTAATTAGGCACATAGAAAGATCTCAAAGATCGAAATACAATACTGTTCAAATAACATGCTGACAGTACAATGAAAGGACAATAATTCCATGGGATTGCGACAACCAAGCAGCTCTACCTTGAATCCTCACGATTAACAAGCTAACTCTGCCCGAGTCTGATATCTCTAATACCTGGCTCTACAAAAAAATATGCAGAAGTGTGGTATGAGTACACCATGGGCGGTACCCAGTAATTATCAAGACTAACCTCGGTAGAGTAGTGACGAGTTACACATCAAGACACTCACTAGACAAAATAACCTGTGCAGTATATAAGTATAAAGCTAAAAATGGAAAGTAAAAATCAGTAAATGGAAACAAGAATCAATAAGTGATATAAACAGTAAAGCAATACGAATATTGTGAAGTATCATTAAAACCAAACAAGAAACACAAATGACAACCAATTAATCAAGTTGTTCTTACACAAGTTTCACAACAAAATCACTATGTGATACCTCATCTCATAATCACAAGTCACTAGTATCAACCCATAATCATATGCTCAAGGCACCTTATGCCGATATTTCAAATAACAACCACACGTACAACTCACGTGCCAATGTCTTAATTCACCTGGCATGATCATAGGCTCACATTCACAATCCGCTCGGCGTGGTCACAAGCTCATAACCACAATCCGTTTGGTGCGGTCAAAGACTTAATATCGCAATTCGCACGGCGTGGTCACATGCTCAATATCAAAATGAAAGCAGATTATACAAGAACACATGTGCATGAACAATAAATGTCAAGTTTCATACTCCTGAGCTAGTATAAGTAGCATGTTACGGTGTATACTTGTGCGAGTATACTACTGCAGCCCAAATCAACAAATATTATCAAAGATATCAAGTATCTCATCGATGCAACCAAACAAGTCACGTAAGGTGTATGGCATATACAAGACACCATCATACGAAAATTACCAACACACTGTCCCCAAGCCATCACACATATCCCTGACATTGCCACTCGTATCTCTTTGATAGCTACCCGAATCACTCTATATGATATCTACCCTTATCACTCTGCCCGAAAAATAACATTTTCCACTCTTATCTCTTTGATAGTCACTCGTATCACTCAGTATAATAGCCACCCTTATCACTCCACCCGGACAATAACACAATATCCACCCTTATCACTTATTACATTCAACAACAGTGAGATGCCACTCTTATGCCCAATATAAAAACAACGGTAACAACAACCAAGCCACACAACAATTCACAAATGCTAACATCACAATAACATGGCATATCAACTCGTAACACAAGTGACCATAGGCCACAACCTTTCCAAGGATCCAACAATATCAATATTTCTGCAACAAATAGCCCACGGCTCAAACACAATGTATATAAAATCTCAATAACAACAAAACGAATGGGAAAGTAACTCACAAGGAATAACACCCCCCTTTAAACACAACTTCAATTTAAAATAAATTAATGACTTTCGATAACCTCAATTCCAATTAATTGTTTAAGGATAATCTCGATAGTGAATGTATTTCCATAAAATGGCAAACTTCGGATTCTAGTGTATGAATTAGGCTAACAATGAAAGACATGGCACGAATTAGTACTATGTTTAATGCATAAGAATAAACTAACAATACTATACTTCCATAACCCTATTTCACAGCATCCTAATGTGATTCATCTTACGTAGGTATTTTAATCCTGCACAATTCATGAAATCCCTTTTTTTGTTCTTTAATTCATTACTCAATTGAAGGCTCAAATTTCATCCCTTATCTATCACAATTACACCCTTATTTTACTATCAAGGCAGCATTTTTATCTCTTCTAAATGCTATAAGTCTTAGACCACTTTGAGTTCATTCAGGCTATACTGAGCTTTCTATACCTTAGAGAAACCATTAGCTCTCTTGTTTTCATGGGCTTAATCCTGAGGACTTATCCATTATCCTCACCTTTTCACTCACTTTTTCTTTATCCTTGCTCATGTCTTCCTAAAACCTTATCGCTTTACCATACTTTAGCTTGTGACCGATTTCCTTATGTTATTTTGGTATATCAAGCGAGACACCACATCTTCTCTAACTCTTCTTTTACTCTCTTAACTAGACCTCTCGATATTTAGAAGCTATAGGCCGGAAGATATGCCACCGACGATGCTGCTATTATTCCTAGATACTGAATCCCCGCGCTTCTAACCTTCTATCAAAAGTATGGACTATTCACAACCTTCTACATTTGAGTATCTCATACGTTGTTCACTTTTTCCTTACTTACCTTAAAATCTCACATCACATCTTCTATATCTTTCATGACCTCCTTCCCACATAGGTGTCTAGTTCACATCCATAACTTGAAGCTCTATTATAATACTTGCACCTCTAGTGCACATACAATTCGGTGAGAGCTTCATACTGACTTCATATGAGGCTGCTACTCTTTTAACTGGCTTTATCATAAAGTCGTTATAGAATATGGCTAATTGTACTATCTGCCAAAACTTCGCTCGCGAGCTCGGAACGAACAAAGCGAAAGGGATCGCAAGTTCCAGGGAGAAAAAAAAGATGAGCACTTTGGGCCATGGAGCCAATGTTTAAGAAAAGGCTAAAGGAGGCTCTTTTACCTCTTATATTAAGAGTGATTTTACAATGTTCTCAATCACAATTTCTATAATTTTCTGGGTTCAATAATCATACTCCCGATTTACTTGGTTGATGTAACTCTTTAGTTTCCTTTTCCATCTGATCAGCCTTTATGTAGGCTTAAGCTATCTTCCAATCTGTGGCTCATGGTATTAGTTATTACTTTATCCTTTTATAGACGCTATGGAATATCCATGATATAATCTTTTAGCAATTTAATCCTTTCTCTATGACCTGGACTCAATTCTTTCTTTTAACTTGTACTAGAGTCTTCTACGGCTATATGATTGTCAACATATATACTGCATGGATAATTCTCTGAAATCTTCAGTGTGTTTGTAACGTAAATAACTCTGGATCATTAGTCAAATAATTCATTTGTTCCTTCTCAACTTTCTTTAAACGTAAGCTATTACTTTTTCTGGACTTTCTACCCCTTATTACGTGCATACATGGCTTATCTTGGCGCTCACGAATACTAGAATCCCATATAACCCATATGATCTCGAATATCACTTACTTCCTATTCATTAGTCACGATAGATGCCACTTTCTTAGGGAGTGCATACAATGTTGTAGTGAGACTAATTTTACATGACCATTTCTTCTTCAATTTACTATGCTTAGGTTGAAGCCTTCTTCCTTATTTCCTCAGCTAGTCTTTCATTGTAGTAATTAGGGAGGATCCTCTGACTCTTCTAAGGCTGCGAGCATATTATATCGCATACTCGACAGAATTATTGATGTCCTTCCTCACCTATAAGTATTCATAGTTACTTATCTCCACGCCCTTGTGCTTGTAGGGTTGCTTCTAAACTGATACTTTGACTGTCTTTCTAGTGGAACTCTCTTTATTTCCATAACATATATGCGATACCTTTAACTACTCCAACTCATATATTAATATTTCTCAAGGGTCACGATCTCATAACTGCAAGCTGAATTCCCCATGTTGGGGTTACCTATGTTTATCTTGCACGATCTGTTGATTTGTCTACAACCTCTTATCTAGCCATAACTAGGCTCTTCCTGAATCAACTATTAACTACTCGTTGGATCATTCTCATATCAATATTTTGCATAATCTTTTTTGGGTTATTTCCTTGTCTTAACTTACCTCTCGTACTGGCTCCTTATTTATCAATAACATCCCGGGCAGGAAACCTTATCTCTTTTCCTTGACGTTGTGATTGCATACTATTATGGAATCATAACATATCTATAGGATTCGGATGAGTGCAATCTTATTCCTTTCTCATTTTTATCATATTCTTCCTTTACTATTTCGTAGTTACTAGAACCATTTAATTATAACTTAATGCGACATAACTCCACATTCCCCCTTTTAGGGGAGTACTAAGAGTTGGAGACACAATGATCTACATTTAGATGTTTTACCTGTTCATCTTTGGCATCTTCTCACATCATTGATGACCCTTAATCGCCATGCGGTAATTCTTCTGTACCAAGAATAACAGATTTCCTTACTCGCGAGGTGACACTTAATATAACTGGCACATACAATCCCTTAAGCTTAACTTTGTTCACATTGCTTGTTTTAGGGAAACGTGTTCCTGAATCACCTTTAAAGGTTATTCTTCTAGCGTCCATTCTATTATCGTTGGAACGCAACCTTTGAAATTCTCATGATGTCGACCACTATCAAATCACCCAGTCCCTAATTCATGTTTAGTTTATCTAGTTCATCAGCCCATACTGATTTCTATTACTCTGGGTCTAACTTTTCCTTCTGGTAGTCGCGTTGGAGTCATGAACTTATTCCTCGAGTTGAGGATATGACTTTAGGGCCTATACTCTTTTTTGCCTCAAGTCCTATTACCACTCATATTTTCCTTTCCTTATCAATGGACTCTGTAATACTGTCATCATTTTTCTTTTTGATCTACCGCTGCCATATCACATCTTACTCATAATGCTTTATTAACTCTCTTCTTATTTCTCGCTAACATTTATGTCTATCACTTATTCTGAAAACACCAACAAGACATTCTTTTGCTTTTAGCTCCCCTTGCTCTATCCCCTGTCTATTCGGGTTGTCTAACATTCTCGCTCTACTAGGGACGGGAGCATACTAATATAATATTTATCCCTTCCAGGATTCCAGTGCCTATCTTTGTAGTACTCATATCTCTGTTATTGTTGAAAGTAACCCGGGTTGCTTATATTTATCTACTTGAATTGTAAATACTATCTATCTTCTTCACCTTGCTTCTTTTACTTGCTGAAACTTGTGTCTATCTTCGGATTCTCTTATTCCTTTTTACCATACGAGTGAGTATATGTATTCTTTCCTTAACGCTCCTTATCAAGAAGCTTACACGTCTTAGTACATACATGTTCTGCTGAAGACCTCACCTTTATTCATTATAAGCATGATACAAAATCGAGTTCCTCTGACTCAATTCTTCCACAGCCACATTCAATCTCTTACCAATTGTCTTTTGGATGAAGGTATCGTCTTATTACGAATAGAAGTTAGGAGTTTGAATTCTTATAAGTGAGCTCTATCACACGATCTAGAGTAAGAAGAAAAGTGACAATCCTAAATGCCCTGTAACCTCCTATTTATAAGTGTGGTACACAAGATATCATAAACAAGACTCTACTAGACACGACTAGTAGACACCCTAGGACAAAACTGCTCTGATACCACTCTTTTCATGGCCCAAACCGATAGGCCGCAATGGGCACCCGGTACCTTACTCAATCGAGTACCAACAAAATGTATCTTTCGTATCATGCTACCATACGTAAATGAAACGGAAAGGCTATTGTGGGAACATGAGGGAACACTCGACATAGAATGACCCAACATGTAATACAAACTTATACATATGACATACATGCCTATAAGGCCAAAATGATCACTCGTACACTAATCATAGGCCGACAACGCCATATAATCTTTCATATAGATGACATATGTCTACATACCTCTAGAGTACATAAACATCATAAGGCCGGGACAACCCCGACATACCAATCAATACGTGTCCAATGCATACTAACCAAATAAGCAACTCCGAAGCAAATGGAGCGCACCAACACCTTCCGCTGAGCTAATAGCTTATATGGAGGACTCTAAACTTATCTATGGGGACCTACTGGAATGAAACACAACGTCCCCAAGTAAAGGGACGTCAATACGAATAATGTACCGAGTATGTAAGGTACATAAATAAGTATATAAAAGACATGGAGTAAATGACTAAAACTGTAAGTCTGGATAACTCTATAAATTATGAAATACTTATAGTGTTATTCATATGCATATGAATGTTATGTCGTACATATGTACATGTGTTCATAATATCATCTCAGCAACTGTGGGCAAAATTATCAACGTATACCAGCTGATCAGGTGATGGTACGTATATAATGTCGTTACCTTTTCCTGTATATATATATATATATATATATATATATATATATATATATATATATATATATATATATATATATATATATATATATATATATGTAATGTCATCTGGTCATGGGCCAATGTACAAGTATAAATAAATGTGATGCATGAGAAGTACGTCAATAAAATCTCTTGGAACATCATAAGACCATTATGCCTTTGATTGATGTCATGAAGTAAGCCTTTTCAACTTATATATTTTCTGAGACCCATGAACAAAAGATATAATAATAAGACACATGAGAATTCAAGAACATAGGCACCTCTAATATTTCTATGAATAGAGTCATTTATGAAAGTTGTGCATGTGCTCATTTCGTTTGTATTGTATATATCATGCTAAAAGGAAATAAGGGATAGCCTTAACATACCTGAGCATATTCTCTTGATAATCCCTCTATCACACGTCAATTGCGATAACACGTAATGGCATATCGAAGTAGGGAAAAATCTGTATGACATTCTTGAGAAAGATTATACTGGGCTCCCTTAGAATTACAAATCCTGTTACTATTACATTTTATAACTTCACATGAATTCCTTTGCTGAAGATCGTTACTTTGTAGATGTAAAACATCTCCAATTTTGTAATTTTGATCATAATATTGTGTAACTTTTCTTGCTGAAGTTCATTCATAACTTTAAAGATGAAATATCTTCATTTTTGTGAATTAAACTAGTCTTTTGTATTAGTGGGTGTGGCCCCACACATTTGATGACCAAGCCTTTAAATTTGATACCTTATCAAATGAATTATGAGTCATTGTCCTCTATTTGTCTTGTTGCCACGTTGGGCCATTTAGGCTTATCCAAAATATACCAATTAATTAGTTAATCTCCCAGGAAAATTAATAATTACCTAATTATCCACATAATTAAGAATTATCTCAAATTACTTAAAATATTACTCACTTTTAACATACTTTATATACCGTACTATTATAGTCATGTGGTACCTTGTATAGTATTATAGCTTGGACCGTATTTTATCCCCAAATTATCAAACAACGGCGGAACTCATTTTCTTTGATTCGGTTACACTCTTACCTTTACGAATCAACTTATCACTTGTTTGCAATAGCATAATACTTAAAACCTCAAAATAATCTCATTCTCAAACTTACGTCGATTAACTTTTGACGGAACTTTAACATACGAAAATATGAGATGTAGTATCTCGTTTCCGAGCTTATATGAATCTACTTATGGTATAATTTCACGTACAAAAATATGGGGTGTAACACTAATTCTCAAAATGACCAGCCGGATCATTACAACCGATTCATCAAAATGACAATCAACAAATCTGGCCGCAAACAAATCTCATGTCATAGGCTCCATAAATTTAATAATAGAAGGATATTCGTAACCAATATATATTCCCAACCTTTTTTGAGAACGCATCTTTTTGCGCTGTGGTGGACAAATTGAAACATATACCTCATATCCAAATATTCATAAATCGAAAATATTTAGCTCCTGACTAAAATTCAACTATAATGGGGAGATTTGATGATAACTAGTTGGCCTTATGCACACAAATGTTGTTGCATACAAAATTTCATGTCCCCACACTAAAAGTGAAAATTTTGTCCTCATTAGCAATGATCTAAGCATTAATTAGAAACGTTTAATCAACGATTCTGCTAGACCATTTTGAGTATGAATATGAGCAACCAGATGCTCAACTTTTATTCCAGTGGCCATACAATAGTTAGTAAAATCCTTAGATTTAAATTCACCAGCATTATCAAGACAAATTGTCTTAATAGCATAATCTGAAAAAATTGTGCTTTTAACCTTATTGTTTCGGCCAACAATCTCGCTAATACCGTATTTCGAGTTGACAAGAAGCACATATGTGACCGTCTTGTATATACATCTATCAAGAACACGATATATTTGAATGGTCCACATGCACCCCATATATATGTGATGACTCGGACCGTCGTCACGTGAGTTACTGCCCTGTTTCCCCCCATATTGTGTTGCTTTATGTTTTAATATCAATATTTGAGTTGATCGGGTTGAATTAGATTGGTTTTAGTAGGAAATAAGGCACTTAGCCTCTTAGAAGGAAGCTTGTTGAAAAAATCAACTGAAAGTTGATAATATGGTTAGAGGGCTCGGATGTGAATTCTGGTGATTCGGTTAGCTTTGGGGGTTGATTTTTGACTTAGGAGTGCGATCAGAATTGAATTTGGAGGTCCGGTGTAGAATTATGTTTGAATTGGCGAAGTGTGAATTTTGGTGAATTCCAGTTGGTAGGTGAGATTTTGATCCAAGGGTCGAAACAGACTTTCGAGAGTTGTTGTAGCTTTGTTAGGTGATTTTGGATATGTGTGCAAAATTTCAGGAAGGCGCGTGAGGTGCTAAACAGTGATTTTAGACCACTCCAGTACAGTTCTCAGCACGTTCGAGGACGAACGTATGTTTAAGTGGGAGAGGATGTAACGACCCGACCGGTCATTTTGAGTACCAGCGCTCCGTTCAGCAGTCGGAGGCCATGAACAACTTCATTTCAGGTATTATGACTTGTACGCGTGGTCAGAATTTGATTTCGGGAAATTCGGAGGTTATTTGGGAAGAGAATTTTCATTTCGGGAGCTTAAAGTTGAAAGAATGAACTAGGATTGGAATTTTTAGTAAACGACCTCGGAATCAGGATCTGAAGGTTCTAGCAGGTTCGTATGATGATTTCGTACTTGGGCGTATGCCCGGATTGGGTTTTGAATAACCCTAGAGCGTTTTGGCGCCTATTATGGAAGTTAGCATTTTAGAAAAAATTCCATAAGTTTGTTTCGAAGTGAATTTCAGTGTTATCTATGTCCTTTTGGAATTTCGAGACTGAGAGTAGCTCCGTATGGTGATTCTAGAGTTGGGAGCGCGATCAGAAGTGAATTCGGAGGTCCGTAGGTCATTTTGAAGCCATTTGGCTAAAGATAGAAATTTGAAGGTTTTTAAAGAGTTTGACCGGGGGGTTGACTTTTTGATATCGGGGTCGGAATCAAATTTCGGAAGTTGGAACAGGTCCGTAATGTCGAATATGACTTGTGTGCAAAATTTGAGGTCAATCGGACGTGTTTTGATGGGTTTAAACATCGGAAATATAAGTTTAAAATTTTAAAGTTCATAAACTTGAATTTGGGGTGTAATTCGTGATTTTTAGCGTGGTTTTGTGACGACCCGATTCGTCGTCATGTGAGTTACCGCCCCATTTTTTCCGTTATATGCTTGTTCATGTTTCAATATATGTACTTGGTGAATTTGAGTCAATTCGGATCGAGTTTGGTAGGAAATGGGATGACTAGTCTCTTTAATGAAGGAATAGATTGGAAAAGTCAACCGGACGTTGACTTGTGAGTTAGAGGGCTCAGAATCTAATTCCGATGGCTCAGTTAGCTTCGGGGGACGATTTGTGTCTTAGGAGAGCGATCAGAATCGAATTTGGAGGTCCGGTGTAGAAATAGGCTTGAATTGGCGAAGTTGGAATTTTGGCGAATTCTGGTCGATAGGTGAGATTTTGATCCTAGGGTCGGAATGGAATTCTGAGAGTTGCAGTACCTTCGTTGGGTGATTTTGGATATGTCTGCAAATTTTCAGGTCATTCGGACATCGTTTGGTTGGGTTTTTGATTGGATGTTGGTTTCGGGAGTTTTAGTTGGAACTTATGCTTGAATCTGCCTTGATTTGATGATTTTTGTGTTTAATGATGTGTTTTTATGATTGGAACAAGTTCGTATTGTGTTTTGGAGTAGGTTGGTGGTTTTGGTTGAGGTCCCAGGGGCCTCGGGATGGTTTCGGATGGTTAAATGGAAGGAAAATTGGTAAAAATTGCAGGTCTGTTCTTAAGCTTCTGGTATTTCCGCATCTGCGGAAAAAGGACCGCAGGAGCGGTTCCGCAAATGCGGCTCTTTGATCGCAAAAGCGGCCAGAGGTGGCCTGGGGTGTTTCTGCAGAAGCGAACCTTGTTCCGCTGAAGCGGTCTCCGCAGAAGCGGTCCTGGGGAAAGTGAGTGAGACCGCAGAAGCGGTCACTAGACCGCATAGGCGAAACCGCAGAAGCGGTTTGATATCCGCAAAAGCGAATTCTGAGGGGTTTAAGTGAAACCGCAAAAGCGGGACCGCAGAAGCGGTCAATGGATCGCAGAAGCAAAAATCGCAGAGGAGTTAAGTGCATCAGTGTTAAGAAATTTCAGAAGTGTAAAAAAAACATTTGGGGCTTCGAACTAAGAGAGGATTTGGGCGAGTTTGAAGAGGAATTCGAGGAACATCATTAGGTAAGGCCTCTTGGACTTAGATTATGTCATTTTGGTGTTAAAACATGGAATTACTCGCTGAAATTGGGGTGTAAATTGGAGAAGTTAGGGCTTGGTATGGGTTTCAAAAATTTGGAATTTGAAGGGGCTATTGGACTCCGATTTTGATAAATTTTACATGTATGGACTCGTGGCGGGACGAGGATTTTGAAAATGTGAATTTCGTAATTTTTTGAGAAGCGGTCCCGGGGCTCGGGTTTTGGCAACTTCGTGTTTTTGGGTGTTTTTCGAGTCATTTCGATTGGGTTATGTTCCATTAGCCTATTTTGATGTATTCTTATTGGTTTTGATCAGATTTAGCACTCGAGGAGGTCGATTTGCGAGGGAAGCTCAAGGCGAGCTAGGATTGTGGCCGGTTCGAGGTGAGTGGTAGTCATGAACGATATACTGAGGGTTTGAAACCCCATATTTGCACTATACGGTGCTATGTTGAGATGAAACACGCGTCATGTGATGAGCGTGGTGATATTGTGACTGGGGATTCGGACTTAGTCCATCCCGATTGATGGTTACTGTACTTACTGACTGAGACCGAGCTTATATCCGAATATTTGGGCTAATTGCCATGTTTGGGTCCTTGTGTCGATCTGTAGAACCTTAGGGAAGTCTGTGGAGCTAAATGACCCCTATACCTGTTGAACACATACTCTCAGTCGTATTCTTAACTATAAAACATAATATGAATCGGTATTAGCAAATTGCACTCTAAATGAGAAATACCTAGGGTTGAATACCCTGCTTTAGCTGAGTGGGCCCGAGAGGCCAAGTCTATATTGACTGAGAGGGGTCGAGGACCCATAGCGAGGTATTTGATATATACCGGATCGGGCTGCACGCTGCAGCAGTATATACACATACATGTATTGGATCGGACTGCACGCCGCAATATTATATTATATATGGATCGGACTGCATATATATATGGATCGGACTGCACGTCCTAGTAGTATATTATACATGGATCGGAATGCACGCCACAGTAGTATGTTATATATGGATCGGACTGCATGCCGCAGTATTATAGCGCTTGGGCTGAAGGAGCCCCTCCGGAGTCTGCACACACCCCCAGTGAGCGCAGTTACTATTATATTGGATCGGGCTGCACGCCGCAGCATTATATCTATTATATTGGATCGGGCAACGCGCCGCAACACTATATATATATATTATATTGGATTGGGCTGCACGCCGCAGCAGTATTAGTAAGGATCGGGCTGTGCGCCGCAGCAGTGTTGGATAATTGTGGGACAGTAGTAGACTGATACTGGACTTTCCTCCTTAGAGATGTGCTTACCTGTACTGTTACTTTTAGAACTGTTTAGTGTTCTTACAGGTTTTCTTACTTTCAGTTATTAATTGTTGCTATTACTCACTGAGTTGGAGTACTCACTCTACTCCCTGCATCTTGTGTGCAGATACAGGGATCCAGGAGGGCAGTTGATATATATATTGCTGCTGTTTCACCTTACTGCGGAGTTATCGAGGTAGCTGCAGGCGTCCGCAGGACCCGATCTTTCCTTCCCGTTATCTCTTGTACTTCTGCTTTAGACTTGGTTGTATAGGATATTATTTAGATGTTTAGAGGCTCAGACTTGTGACACCAGATCTTGTTGGGCTGTTATTTCAGTTATTTTGATTTCCACACTCTTATCATTATTATGAAATCAGGATATTTTACCTAAATTAGAAATTTTGAGTTAATAATTGGATTGGTTAACGGGTAGTGGTCGGGCTTGCCTAGCAATGTATTGGGCACCATCACGATCGGGGTTTGGGTCGTGACAGGTTTGATGTGATTTGAAGCATCGAGCAAGTCCGGAATGTGTTTTGGGTCTGGTTGGTATGATTGGTTGGGGTCCCGGGGGCCTCGGGTGGATTCCGGATGGTTAACGGATCAAAATTTGATTTTTTTTGAAGAGCTGAGTTGCTGGTGTCTGGTATTTCCGCTTATGCGGAAATGGGACCGCAGAAGCGGCCCAGCAAAAGCGAGGAAATAACCGTAGAAGCGGTTTTGGGATAAGGCTTGGGAGACCACAGATGCGGTCAAGTCTCCGCAGAAGCGGGACCGCATCTGCGAAGGAGAGGTCGCAGAAGCGGAACATGCTGGCTTGGGGAGGAATCGCATAAGCGATTTTTGGACCGCTTAAGCGGGACCGCTTATGCGGTTTCTATTCTGCTGAAGCGGAAAAGGGTTGGAGCTTGGGAATCGCAGGAGTGGAAATTTGTCCGCAAAAGCGGAAGCGCAGAAGCGATTATATTTTCGCAGAAGCGAAAATAGCTGGGGCAGTGAGGTTCTTTTAAGTCGGATTTTGAGTTCATTTCTCCCATTTTTCATGGCTTGGGGGCGATTTTGGAGAGCTTCAAAGAGGGATTCTCGCCATCAATGTTAAGTTAAGTTATTCCCATCTATTATAAGTTAAATACATTGATCATGTATGAGATTAAGCATGTGAATTAGTGTAAATATTGGGGTTTTGGTTGGAAACCTAGAAAATTATAACCTTGGATTTTAGCCACAATTTTGAGTATGCAATTAGGAGAAAATCATTTATTTGAGTTCCTAAGGTCATGGGCAACCTTTGTCCTCGAGAAATTTTGGATTTCCGGGCACGTGGGCCCGAGGACATTTTGGTCATTTCACTAAGTGGAGTTGGGAACTTGTATAATCTGAATTGTTAACAAGTATTTGAGTATATTCTCATTAGTTTATCATTAATTGGCTAGTTTTGGTGCATGGTGCATTGGTTCAAGCTTTCGGAAGGATGTAAAATGCCGATTGCGAGTCTTCAGAGCGAGGTGAGTCTACTTTCAAATTCTGTGAGGGAGAAATTACCCCATAGGTGAAGTGAATGATTAAGTGCTCCTATTGTGGGGGCTACGTACGCACGAGGTGACGAGAGTCCGTGCGTAGCTACTATTATGCTATTGTCTGGGCAGATTAGGACCCAGAAAGCATGCTATACTTGAATAAATTATGGACTCATTAATGACTTGAATTGTTTAAACCACCTCTGATTAGTAAGAAGATTTAAAAGAGATTAAACATCATTCATGAATTGTTAAACAGAGAATTTCCTTAATTGGATAATTATTCCTCGATAAAATTCTAATTGGCTATCTGAGCATGTATATTATGTGTACCGCGTCGCATGGAGGATTCGCGAGCGGGGTAATAGATCACCTTAAATTAATAATTGGATTTTTCTAGAAGACTTAAGCTTCGTTTTTCTAAAATTTATAAAGAGAATTGACTTTTTCCTGGATATTTGCTCCACGATGACTTCCTGACTGTTTATCTGTCTGTATGTGTTTATTTTTGAACGGGCCGAATGCCTCAGCAGATTAATAGATGCATCTATAGGCGCGTCGTCGACCCTTGGCAAGTGCACATTTATTTCTGTTGGATCGGGCCGTCGCCTCGGCATGATTTGCGCATGCCTGTGTTGCTGCCTGAACTTAATTAAGTTATTATTGCCCTTTTGTGGCTTAAACATATTTGGATTATGTTTTAAAGAGAAATTTGGAAAATTTCTTATGAAAGAACTACTTGTTTATTTGTTTCCTCTATTTGATTAGAATCATGTATATAAAGAATAAATCCACGGATTAATATGTGTAATGAGGATAAATGGTCATTGGACCATTAGAGTGAGTCAACGTTGGCTATCTCGTCTCAACCCCTTCGGGATTAGGCGGGACACTCACTGAGTATACCTTGATTACGTACTCATACTACACTTCTGTGCATTTTTGTTGCACACGTACACGTACACTTCTGGCAACCTATTGGTGTTGCGGCTTGGATAACTCTGGGACTAGGTGAGCTGCAAATTTGCCAGGCGACCTACAGCTAGTGTAGTTCCTTTCTGTACTTTGATTATTTATTTCCTGTCCACTGTATTCCGGACAGAGGTTTTATTTTATTTCATTATCAGTAGTCGCTCATGCACTTGTGACACCGGGTTCTGGGATGGTTTTTGAAAGGTTTGATTTAAATATTATTGTTAATTTGAATTGAAGCAAAACCCTTTTTTTGTGAAAATGGAAGGAAATTTTCTGGAATTTGATGTATTTAAAAAGGCTTTTTAAATCGGTAATCTAACTGACTGGCCTGACAGCGGTGTCTGGCGCCACCACGACCCTTTGTGGATTTTGGGTCGTGACAACTACCACCTGGTTCAAACTACATCCCATGGAAAAGAAACGAGGCACAAAGAAAAACTACGGGGGATTATTACTACCTAAAGAAAGCTAAAAGACATATTTTTGTATTTTTTGTTTAGATTTTAATCCCTCAAGAAAGTTGTCTAGGAGATTCATCGTCGGGAAAAGTCCAAATTTTTCAAAATTAAAAAAAAAAAATTACTACACTAAGAAGGAGTACTATAACTAAGCTAACATAGCACAGAAAGTCACCCTGACAATCTCCTCACCCCACACTTAAAATTGTGCAATGTCCTCAATGCACACTAAAAATAACAAGAGGGTAAAAGAGATTCCCTGGTAGGCAAAAAGGCCGAAGCATTAGCAGCTCACGGGATACTCAGACTTCTCCAAAGGATGGTCCTTTGTGCGGTCACCCCACACTTATTTCAAAAACATGCTCGCTTTTGCACTCGGCTATTGGCTTTGACTCCATGCTCTTACTCTTACAAAACACAAAAATAATACTACAAAATAATAAAAATAAATTAAATAAACAAAAATAAAAGAAAGTAGTAAAGCTGGGTTGCCTCCCAACAAGCGCTTAATTTAATTATTAATTTAAATATTATATGAAATATAATTAAATTTGATTTAAATATTGCGACCAACTTTGGTCGCTAAATTAAATTCTTGAAAAAATAGCGACCAAAGTTGGTCTTTATTCAGGTCAACAATGGTCAAAATTAAAAATTACTTTTGTATTTACTATCTAAATAATATAAATATAAGCCGTTAATGCTTTTGTAATACAAGGGATGAATAGTACTATGAATCGTGCGTGTCTCTCTCTCTCTCTCTATATATATGTATGTGTGTGTGTATAATGTATATACTTACGCTATACTATGCACTAAGTTTAAGTATATTAGATAATACTGTATCGAATATAGCTTTATATATATATATATATATATATATATATATAGCGACACACACACACACTATACATATATCTACATATATATATATATATATATATATATATATATATATACTATTCACTATAGTATACACTATACACTTAGTGTTTTATATGTGACGACCCAAAGGGTCATCACCGGATTTCTCTCTTTTTCCGCACTTCCGAGACCTTGAAAACCTCATTTTTAGTTGCCTCAATTTGCGTGCGTAGTCCGGGCGCCTAGCCGGAAAGATTATATTTTAAATTCTGTGAAAAATTTCAAAATGTGGCTTTAAAATGATTAAAGTTGACTTCGGTCAATATTTTTGGTAAACGGATCCGGACCCATGATTTGACGGTCCCGGTGGGTCCGTAGAAAAATAAGGGACTCGGGCATGTGCCCAGAGTCGAAATCCAAGGTCTAGAACCCGAGGAAAAGAATTTTTCTGTGAAATTGTTTTTCTGGAATTATTAAGAAAAATGGAAATAAAAATTGATTAAAAGACTATGGTATCGGGCTAGTATTTTGGTTTCGACACTCGGAACAAGTCTTAAATATGTGTTATGCGCTTTCTGTAAAGTTTTGGTCGAAATCGGACGTCATTTGATGTGTTTCGGACCTAAATATCTAAAATTTGAAGTTTATGAAGTTTGATGAAAAAGTATTGATTTTGAGGTTTGATTCCTCGTTTATGATGTTATTTTGGCAATTTGATCGCACAGTTAAGTTCATAGGATATTGTTGAGTTAGTGTGTATGATTGGTTAGGAGCCTCGAGGGCTCGGGAGTATTTACGGAGGTGTTCGGGGTGGTTTTGGACTTAGGATGATATCAGATTTTCTGCAATTTTTGCACAAACATCCCCTTCTTCGCGTTCGCTTCCTTCAGCACGCGTTCGCTATGTTTCCAGGTTCCCTTCTTCGCGTTTGCATCACAACCCTCACGAACGCATAAGCCAAATTCAGGGCCCCAGTATTTCCTTTCTTCGCGTTCGCGTTATGGCCATCGCGATCGCGATGGTTTGCTGTTTTTGCCATCGCGTTAGCGTCCCTTGATACGCGTTCGCGTAGGCCAATCTTGGACCCCCCCAGCATTTTTCCTCTACGCGTTCGCGTTTACCTCCACGTGATCACGATGACTTGCCTAGCTTACCCTTCGCGAACGCGGCCCCTTTCCCGCGAATGCGAAGGGCAATTTTGTCCAGTGATTTTTAAAGTTCAAAACAGAACCAGGGATTATTCCTATTCTTTCATAAAACTTGTCTTCCCCAAGCTCTAGGGGCGATTTTTGAAGCTCTTCTTCACCAAAGTCCTTAGGTAAGTAATTCCCCACCTAATTCCTTCATTTTTCTTCATTAGTTAGTGAATTCCTATGCCTAAAAACATAAAATCAAAGTAGAAATTAGGGGTTTTGGGTAGAGTTAGGGTTTTGAGAATTTTGGGTGATTCAACCTCAATTTGGGGTCGGATCTTAAAACAAATTGCATATTTGAACTCGTGGGGTTATGGGTGATTAGGTTTTGGTCCGAACCTCGTGTTTGGACCATGTGGGCACGATGTCGAATTTTGGTATTTTTGGAAGAATGCTAGGAAATTCATATCTAGACTATGGGATGTTGCCATTTAGTCCTTATTGATATTATTGAATTAATTATGCCTAGATATCATTGTTTCGGAGTCGGATTGTAGAGGAAAGGCTGTATTTGAGGATTGATTGCTATTCTTTGGACCGAGGTAAGTGTTTGATCTAACTTTGGCTTAAGGGAATAGGATTAGGGTGTTGTTTTCTAATTGTTAAATGTTGAGTACGGTGTATAGGCATGGTGATGAGTATCTATACACCGGTGTCTAGCATGACCGTGGGTCCTTGTTTGTACTTATTTCGATATTGTTGTGACTCTACCATGTTAATTGATGAATCCTATGAAATGTGAAGAGTATGAGAATTTATTGTGAGTTGTAAATTCTTTGGAGCATTGGCTCGAACAATAAAAAGACTATTGGGCAAGAAATGAAGGAAATAGAAGGTATTATGATTAATCCCTTGCCGGGATGGTTTAAGTATATTGATTATTCTCCCTTGCCGGGATTTAGCTATTAATTGTGTAATTCCTTGCCGGGACATTTCTTATTATTTGTTTATCCCCTCGCGCCGTTTGGTTGTTATTACTGTTTGAGTGAGGAAGAGTGATAATGCACGAAGGGTCGTTCCATGCCATGTTTTCATTATATTTGCACGAATGGTCATTCCGTGTCATGTTTTGATTATATTTGCACGAAGGGTCATTTCGTGCCATGTTTTGATTAAATTTGCACGAAGGGTCATTCCGTGCCATGTTTTGATTAATTATGCACGAAGGGACATTCTGTGCTCTGATTTGATTATAATTGCACGAAGAATCATTCTATGCCATGATATGAGAGTTATGTGAGGGAAAGCATGAAAGGTGATGTCGTACACTTTATTTGATTGCTTTTGGTGAGAATGAGAGTAAACACACGAAGGTTGATGCCGTGCAACTGTTGATTTTTCTGCTCTCATTAATTATTGTTATTTTCCTATTTCTTACTTAAATTGTTGACTTTATATCCGGACTATACTCCCCCATAGTATGCTTCCATTCCTCTTAACTGTTTAATTTTTGCACTCTTCCCTTTTATATATATATATATATATATATATATTGAACTGTACAGGTTGATTGGTAGTCCTGTCTAGCCGCGTCACTACTTCGCCGGGGTTAGGCTAGGCACTTACCAGCACATGGGGTCGGTTGTGCTGATGCTACACTTCTGTGCTCTTTTGCACAGATCACGGTACCAGAGCAGCTTTTGGGCCACAGCAGTAGAATATTGATCGGGAGCTGACTTCAGTCCAGGGACTTACGAGGTAGCCTAATTGGCGTTTGCAGGCTGAAGTCTCTTTCCATGTTTTCAGTTTGTTTTCATTGTACCAAGACAGACATTTATGTATTTCTTTTCAGACTTCTTTGTAGCACTCTTTAGTAGTTCATGAGACAGCGACACCCGTCTTGGGTAGAGAAATATTAAACTTTCGCATTTTGGGTTTTCAGTTATTTATGTTTTAAAGACTTCCGTTTTTATTTAAATGAATCGTTATTATTATTATTGTGGGTTGTTATCAGAAAATATTTAAATGTTTGGCTTGCCTAGCTCCGACAGTAGGCACCATCACGACTCCTGATAGTGAGAAATCCGGGTCGTGACAATATATATATAAGTGTGTGTGTATATATATATATATAGTTTAAAATAAATTAAAATCCTACATTTATACTACATATGTACATAATTTTAAATTAAACTTAAAATAATTTATTTTTGATTTATATATGGTGACCAACTTTGGTCACAATTTTGGTCAAACGGTAAAAAACTGGCGACCAAGTTTGGTCGTTATGTTGGTCAAATTAGTCAATACCTATTGGTTAGCAAGAATAGCGATCAAAGATGGTCGCAATTTTTTAATCCAGAGTCAAAATCGGATTGCCCCTACCAAAATGTTATTTTCTTACCTAAAAATTTTCCAAACTCTCTCTCCACATATTCTCCTCCCCTTCTCTATTTCCCTTACACAAATCAATCCCCACACCTCTTGCCACCATCACCGGAGCTGCTACCGCCGCTACCAGTGTCACCGGAGCTGCCGCTACCACTGTCACCGGAGCTGTTGTCTCCCACCCCTTTCCACCACTGTTTTAATCATCCTTTTAATCTACCAAGGTTAGTAATCTACCTTCTTAGCTTTTTAATTTTTAATTTTTGCTATATAATTTTATGTAATTTTTGTTTATTTAATATTAGGGTTTTTGGTTTGAACTACATTATATTTATAAAATTAAGGTAGAAATTATGATCTTGAATTAACTAAATTAATTTGTTCTTACTTTATTTATATAGATGGAACATCGTACTTGGATGTACAATAGAAATTATCCTAATCGGCGGGGATTGCAGGAGGATTTTGTAGAATGGGTTGATGAATTTATTAGACACGCAATATCACTTCTGCCATACATAAATGAAGGAGTAATTAGGTGCCCTTGTGTTAGGTGCGACTGTATGAAGTTTGAAAAACCGGAGGAAGTTAAGGTTCATCTTTGTAGTAAGGGGTTTATAGAGAATTACTTTGTGTGGACTTGTCATGGAGAGATCGATGGTAGCCATGGGATATTTCATAACATGATTGTGGGTGAAAGTAGTAGGTCGGTGGAGAATACAAATCGTGATTCTAGAATTCATGATATGGTTGTGGATGCTTTTGGGATGCACTTTGGGTTTGAGTCCAACGAAAATGTTGAACAAACTCCTAATGATGACGCAAAACGTTTTTATGAAGCTTTAGAGAAAGCTAGTCGTCCACTACGTAATGGAAGTTCGCACTCTGAGTTGTTTGTTGCAGTTAGATTACTAAGTATGAAATCTGATTAGAATATTTCTCAAGGAGCCATGGACTCCTTCATTGACCTTATGCGTGAACTAGTTGGCCCTGATATCGAATTACCTAGTGATTTCTACAAGGCAAAGAGATTAGTTTCTAAGTTAGGACTTTTGTCAATGAGAATTGATTGTTGTGAAGATGGTTGCATGTTATATTATAAAGATGATGCAGGTTTGGACAGTTGTAAATTTTGCGGAAAGCCTCGTTTCAAGAGGCTTTCTAGTGGGAATATGGTCGCTATCAAGTCGATGTATTATTTACCTCTTATACCTAGGTTAAAGAGGTTATATGCATCGATGAGTTCTGCTCCTCATATGAGATGGCACTTTGAAAATAGAAGACCACCTGGTGTTATGTGTCATCCTTCAGATGGAGAAGCTTGGAAGCACTTTGATAGGACATATCCAAATTTTTCTAGTGAACCAAGGAATGTTCGATTAGGTCTGTGTGCAGATGGCTTCACACCTTTTTCTATATCTGCCACACCATATTCATGTTGGCCCGTCTTTCTTACACCTTATAATCTACCACCCGAGTTGTGCATGACTAGTCCATACATATTCTTAAAATGTATTATCCCCGGTCCACGTAATTTGAAAAGTTTGATTGATGTATATTTGCAACCTTTGATTGATGAGCTAAAACAATTGTGGTACGATGGTGTTGAAACATACGACATATCAACAAGCAGAGTTTCATTTTGCATGCTAATTTAATGTGGACAATTAATGATTTTCCTGCATATGGAATGTTGTCTGGATGCATGACTGCTGGTAAGCTAGCTTGTCCTTACTGCATGGAAAATAGTAAAGCGTTCACTTTAAAATACGGCCGAAAGCAATCATGGTTTGATTGTCATCGTCAATTCTTGCCTCCAGATCATGAGTTTAGAAGGATGAAAAATGCATTCAAAAGGAATAAATTCGAATGTGATTTCCCACCTTCGATACTTTTGTGATGACCTGGCCGGTCGTCACGTGAGTTACTGTCCCGTTTCCCCCATATTGTGTTGCTCCATGTTCCAATATCGGTATTTGAGTTGATCGGGTAGAATTAGATTGGTTTTAGTTAGAAATTAGGCACTTAGCCTCTTAGAAGGAAGCTTGTTTCGAAAAAAGTCAACTAGAAGTTGACTATATGGTTAGAGGGCTCGGATGTGAATTTCGGTGATTCGGTTAGCTTTAGGGGTTGATATGTGACTTAGGAGTGCAATCGGAATTGGATTTGGAGGTCCGGTGTAGAGTAAGACTTGAATTGGCGAAGTTTGAATTTTGGCGAATTCTGGATGATATGTGAGCTTTTGATCCGAGGGTCGGAATGGAATTTTAAGAGTTGCTGTAGCTCCGTTAGGTGATTTTGGATATGCGTGCAAAATTTCAGGTCATTCGGACGTCGTTTGGTCGCGTTTTTGATCAAATTTGAGTTTCGGAAGAATTTGATAAACTTAGGCTTGAATCCGTGGTGAATTGATGATTTTTGTGTTATTTGGCGTGTTTTGATAATTGGAACAAGTTTGAATAACGTTATGGGATGAATTGGTATTTTTGGTTGAGGTCCCAGTGGCCTCGGGGTGATTTCGGATGGCTAACAGGAAGAAATTTGGAGTTTGGAGACTACTGAAGGGTTCTGGTATCCGGTGTTTTTGCTTCTGCGAAAATGGACCGCAGAAGCGGTTCCGTAGAAGCGAAAGGGGAGTCGCAGAAGCAGAACATGGAGTTTGGCAGCTTCCGCAGAAGCGGACGCTTGGACCGCATAAGCGGTCTCGCTTTTGCAAAAAATGGACCGCAGAAGCGGTCCTGGGCAAAATGAGGGAAATCGCAGAAGCGGAAGTCGCAGAAGCGACATTTTTTATCGTAGAAGCGGAAATAGGCCTGGGCAGAGAGGTTAAGTTCTGGAAATGGGTCTTCGTTCCCATTTCCCATTTGTAACGATTTGGAGCTCGGATAAGGTGATTGTTGGGCAGATTTTCATAGAGAGCATCGCGGTAAGGGTTCTTAACTAAATTTTGGTTATATTACTCGAATTTATTGCAAGTTTTGTCGATAATCCGTGAATTTAAGGGAGAAAAGCTTAAAAAAACCCTCTTGGACATTTTTGAGGATTTGAAGGTAGAAACGATATGAGAAATAGTTAAATTTGGTATGGTTAGACTCGTGGCGAGATAAGGAATCCGTTGATGTTAATTTTATAATTTTTCGAGGAGTGGACCCGGAGGCTCGGGTTTTGCCAACTTCGTGTTTTTGGGTGTTTTTCGAGTTCTTTCGATAGGGTTATATTCCCTTAGCCTATTGTAATGTATTTGTTGTGGTTTTGGCCAGATTCGATGCGCGAGGAAGTCGATACGAGAGGAAAGGGCATCGCGGAGTAGTATTTAGCCAGCTAGAGGTGAGTAATAGATGTAAATGCTGCTCTGAGGGTTTGAAACCCCGGACATTCACATCGTAATGCTATATTGAGGCGTAACACACATTCTACATCGAGTGCGGGGTCGTTTACTATTGGGGATTGTGACTTGGCCCATCCCGAGTGATATTTATACTATACTAGTGATTGATACACATACTTTATTGATGTTATTTGGGCTTGTTGCCATGTTTGGGGCCTTGTCCCGATTTGTTGAATCCTTGATCGATATTACTGTTTTAGCATATTTTTGCATATCATTTGAACTCAGTCCAAGGTTTTAAATACTATTTTGCAAACTCAGCCATATTTCTAAGTTTTGAAAACTCAAATGATATTTTAAATGTTATTTCGGGCTGAGAACTACTGTTTTATAAATGCCCAAGGGGCTTATGATGTTTTCTGGACTGATTATGGGTGGCTCGGGTTGCGCGCCGCAGCAATGACTTGAAATAGTGGTAAGAATGATGCTATGTGATGTGACTTGAAACAGTGGTAACAATGGCACTGTGTGATATAAATTGGTCAGGTAACAATGACTGACCAGGACTTGATTGATGCCACGAGATGTCTTGTTATTGCGCTTGGGCTGTAGGAGCCTCTCCGGAGTCTGTACACACCCCCAGTGAGCGCCGTCGATGATAAATAATTATAGGTGGCTCGGGCTGCGCGCCGCAGTGGGTACTGGAATGTACCATCATATGCATTGCACTGCATTGCATTCATGCATTTGTATCTTTAATTGTTGTTTAGTTGTTCAGTTCCATGCATTGCTGTATATTTGGATTATAGCTTACTTTGTGTATTTACTGTGTTTTCTTACCTTCGGACTGTATTTATTTTTATTACTCACTGGGTTTACTCCCTGCACCTTGTGTGCAGATCCAGGGCATTTACAGGCTGAGTGAGCTTTGACTAGAGTTCCAAAGGCATTCTCCGGGAGTATTCGAGGTAGCTGCATGGCGTTCGCAGCCGAAGATTCTCCCTTCTATCTCTATCTTTACATTCTATATTTCCAGCTTTTAGACAGACTTGTATTAGGATTATAACTCTGTATTTAGAGGCTCATGATCGTGACACCGGGTCCTAGTAGGACTATATTATGTATTCTGGTCATTTCCGCACTCTATAAGTAATTCTAGACTTTTAATATACTGTGTTAATTATCTGAAATCTGTTTAATTATCGAGAATTATGGTAACAAGGTCGGGCTTGCCTAGTAGGGTGCTGGGAACCATCACGACCGGGTTGGGATCGTGACAAGTTGGTGTCAGAGCCTAGGTTACTTGGTCTCGCGAGTCATGAGCCGGTTTAGTAGAGTCTTGCGGATCGGTGCGGAGACGTCTGTACTTATTCTCGGGAGGCTGTAGAACCTTTAGGAAAATTTCATATTATTGGAATTCTTATCATGCGACTTTATTGATCCGAGGACTAAATTTTGTTATTCTATTCTCTCGCAGATGGCGAGAATACGCGCTACCAGACGTGGCAGACGACCACCATTACTACCTACTGAGGTCACCAGAGGCCGTGGACGCGGTCGTGGTCGAGGTCATGGTCGAGGCAGAGCCGCAGGGACAGCACCTGTTGACCCACCAGTTGCCTCAGCTCAGGATCAGGCTCCAGCTGTAGAGACTCCAACAGCACCTGCTCAGGCACCAGCTGTGCCTATTGTGATTTCGGGTCTTCAGGAGGCCCTAGCTCAGATTCTATCGGTTTGCACTGGCCTGGCTTAGGCAGTCTCAGCCACTACTGCAACAACTACTTCATGGGCCGGGGGAGGCAATCAGACCCCCGCTGCTCGCACACCTGAGCCGGTAGTGCAGGGGTTACAGACACTAGAGGCACCCCCAGTTTAGCAGGTTGCCTCAATTCAGCCGGTTGCACCGGTTTAGGATGTTATGGTTCTAGTTATGCCAGACGATGAGCAGCGTCGTCTTGAGAGGTTCACCAGACTTTCACCTCCTACTTTCAGTGGTGCTCAGGGCGAGGATACCCAAGGTTTTCTCGACAAGTGTCGACATATGCTGCGGACAGCAAGGATCTTGGAGACTAGTGGTGTATCATTCACTACTTTCCAGTTCTCAGGAGCAGCCTTCACCTGGTGGGAGGCATATGAGCGGTGTAGGCCAGTAGGTGTAGCGCCTTTGTCGTGGTAGGAGTTCTCCACTCTCTTTCTGGAGAAGTGCCGCAGTCTCAGTGGGAGGAGCGGCGTAGGTAGTTTGAGTATCTTCGTCAGGGAGATATGACCGTGCCTCAGTATGAGATGGGATTCTCGGAGTTGGCTCGTTATGCTCCATGGATGGTCCCGACTGATCGGGAGAGGATTAGGAGGTTTGTGGATAGATATCTATCCCATCCGTATCCTGATGGCTCGAGAGAGGATTTTGAGTCATAGTTTTGAGGATGCAGTTGATATTGCTCGAGATATTGAGGCGGATCGCCGTCAGGAGAGAGAGGAGAGGGAGGCCAAGAGGCCTCGTGGATCAGGTAGCTACAGTGGTGCTCCGTCTAGGGGCTAGTTTTAGCAGAGCAGAGGTCGTTCTTACAGGCCTCATCAGTCGGCTCGTCCCGAGTATCGTGGGGCGTCTTCAGGTCGTGGTCACCAGGGGTTTCAGCCAGGTCAGTCTTCTTTGAGTGACCTCCCGACACAGAGTTCATCTTATGCTTCTTTAGCTCAGGGTTCTTCGGCGTCGAGTGCATCAGCTAGTCACTCTGGTGTGAGGGGTTCCCATCAGTCCCCTTCTCTAGCACCTGGTAGTTGCTACGAGTGTGGCGAGTTTGGTCATATAAAGAGGTATTGTCCTCGGCTTCGTGGTAGTCAGTCTCAAGAGAGGGATCAGTCCTCGTCTTCTGGTCCAGCTTCTTCTTCATCTGCCCCACCAGCTAGGGGAGGAGGCTAGGCAGCCAGGGGTCGACCCAGGGATGCAGGTCGATCAGGCGGTGGTCGGGCTCGCTTTTATGCTCTTCAGGGCAGGGCAGATGCTATTGCCTTAGATGCTGTCATTACAGGTATTATTTCAGTCTGCCACAGGGATGCCTCAGTCTTATTTGATCCCGGCTCCACCTATTCTTATGTGTCCTCATATTTTGCTCATAATTTGGGTACATCCCGAGGGTGTCTTGCTTTACCTGTTCATGTATCTACCCCGGTTGGCGATACTATCATTGTAGACCATGTGTATCGGTCGTGTTTGGTGACTATTGGTGGTCTGGAGACCCGAGTTGATTTATTTCTATTGAGCATGGTAGACTTTAATGTTATTCTGGGCATGGATTGGCTATCTCTGTGTCATACTATTCTAGACTGTCATGCTAAGACAGTTACTTTGGCTATTCCGGGTGTCCCGAGGATCGAGTGGCATGGTATGACTGACTATGTCCCTAGCAAAGTTATTTTATTCCTAAAGGCCCAATGTACAGTTGGGAAGGGTTGTCTTTATTATTTGGCTTTTGTGTGAGATGTTGGAGCTGAGACTCCTACTATTGACTCTGTCCCAGTTGTGAGGGATTTTCCTGATGTATTTCCTGCAGACCTGCCAGGCATGCCGCCGGATAGGGATATTGAATTTGGCATTGACTTGGTGCCGGGCACCCAGCCTATTTCTATTCCGCCATATCGCATGGCGCTACTAGAGTTGAAAGAATTGAAAGAGCAGATTCAGGAACTCTTAGATAAGGGGTTTATTCGGCCTAGTGTGTCACCTTGGGGTGCGCCAGTTCTGTTCGTGAAAAAGAAAGATGGCACGATGAGAATGTGCATTGAATACAGGTAGCTGGACAAGGTGACAGTGAAGAATAAGTATCCACTACCCCGTATTGATAATTTATTTGATCAGCTCCAGGGATCAAGTGTATTATCGAAGATTGACCTCCGTTCAGGCTATCACCAGTTGAAGATTAGGGATTATGATATTATGAAGACAACTTTCAGGACAAGATATGGGCATTATGAGTTTCTAGTTATGTCTTTTGGGCTGACTAATGCCTCAGCCGCGTTCATGCACTTGATGAACAGCGTGTTCCGGTCGTATCTGGATTCATTTGTGATTGTGTTTATTGATGACATCCTGGTGTACTCGCGTAGCCAGGAGGAGCATGCTCAGCATTTGAGAGTAGTATTACAGAGATTGAGGGAGGAGAAGCTTTATGCAAAGTTCTCCAAGTGTGAGTTCTGGCTTGGGTCTGTGGCTTTTCTGGGACACGTGGTGTCTAGTGATGGTATTCAGGTTGATCCGAAGAAGGTAGAGGCGGTGCAGAGTTGGCCTAGACCGACTTCAGCCACGGAGATTCGTAGTTTCCTTGGGTTGGCAGGGTATTATCGCCGGGTTGTTTAGGGATTTTATTCTATTGCATCGCCCTTGACCAAGTTAACTCAAAAGGGTGCTCCATACGTGTGGTCCGAGGAGTGCGAGGAGAGCTTTTAGAAGCCCAAGACAGCTTTGACCACGACTCTAGTGTTGGTATTGCCATCAGCTTCAGGCTCTTACATTGTGTATTGTGATGCTTTTAGAGTTGGGATCAGATGTGTGTTGATGCAGGAGGGTAGAGTTATTGCATATGCTTCTCGTCAGCTGAAGCCCCATGAGAAGAACTACCCTGTGCATGATTTGGAGTTGGCTGCCATAGTTCATGCTTTGAAGATTTGGAGGCACTACTTATATGGCGTATCTTGTGAGGTGTATACCAATCATCGTAGTCTTCAGCATTTGTTCAAACAGAAGGATCTTAATTTGAGGCAGCAGAGATGGCTTGAGTTGCTTAAGGATTATGATATTACCATTTTATATCATTCGGGAAAGGCCAATGTAGTGGCCGATGCTTTGAGCCGGAAGGCGGTGAGTATGGGTAGTTTGGCATATATTCCAGTTGGGGAGAGGCCCTTTGCAGTTGATGTCCAGGCTTTGGCCAATCGGATGGTGAGGCTAGATATTTTGGAGCCTAGTCGGGTGTTGGCTTGTATGGTATCTCGGTCTTCCTTGTATGACCGCATTAGAGAGCGCCAGTATGATGATCCACATTTGCTTGTCCTTAAGGACAGAGTTCTGCACGATGATGCTAGGGATGTGACCATTGATAGTGATGGTGTGTTGAGGATGCAGGGCCGGATTTGTGTGCCCAATGTGGATGGGCTTTGGGAGTTGATATTGGAGGAGGCCCACAGCTCCCGGTATTCTATTCATCCAGGTGCCGCGAAGATGTATCAGGATTTGAGATAGCATTACTGGTGGAGGAGAATGAAGAAGGATATTGTGAGTCATGTAGCTCGGTGTCTCAACTATCAGCAGGTCAAGTATGAGCATCAGAGGCCTGGTGGTGTACTTTAGCGCATAGATATTCCCGAGTGGAAGTGGGAGAGGATTACGATGGACCTTGTTAGTGGTCTCCCTCGGACAGCGAGGAAGTTTGATTCGATTTGGGTGATTCTGGATCGGTTGACCAAGTCCGCACACTTCATTCCGATGTGTACTACCTATTCTTCGGAACGGTTAGCAAAGGTTTTTGTCCGGGAGATTGTACGGTTGCATAGGGTCCCAGTTTCCATCATATCAGATAGGGGTACTCAGTTTACTTCTCAGTTTTGGAGGACTTTTCAGCGATAGTTGGGTACACAGGTAGAGCTGAGCACAGCGTTTCATCCTTAGACGGACGGGAAGTCCGAGCGTACCATTCAGATATTGGAGGACATGTTGCGTGCCTGTGTTATTGACTTTGGAGGTTCTTGGGCTAATTTCTTGCCTCTTGCGGAGTTTTCTTACAACAATAGCTATCAATCTAGCATTCATATGGAGCCATACGAGGCCTTATATGGGAGACGATATAGATCTCCGGTTGGTTGGTCTGAGCCCGATGAGGCTAGGTTGTTGGGGACCGAGTTAGTCCAGGGTACCTTAGATAAGGTGAAAGTGATCCAGGAGAGACTTCATACAGCTCAGTCGCATCAGAAGAGTTATGCGGACCGGACGGTCCGAGATGTATCTTATATGGTGGGCGAGAAGGTCTTGTTGAAGGTTTCGCCTATGAAGGGCGGTTTGGGAAGAAAGGGAAGCTGAGTCCGAGGTTCATTGGCCCTTTTGAGATACTTAGGAGGATTGGGGAGGTGGCCTATTGCTTGCTTTGCCACCCAGCCTGTCGGGAGTTCACTCGGTATTTCATATGTCTATGCTCCGGAAGTATGTTGGGGACCCATCTCATGTGTTGGATTTCAGTACAGTACAGTTGGATGATGATTTGACCTATGATGTGGAGCCAGTGGCTATCTTGGATCGTCAGGTTCGGAGGTTGAGGTCAAAGGATATAGCTTCGGTGAAGGTGCAGTGGAGAGGTCAGCCCGCGGAGGAAGCTACTTGGGAGACCGAGCGGGAGATGCGGAGCAAATATCCTCACTTGTTTGAGACTCCAGGTATGTTTCTTGACCCGCTCGAGGACGAGCGTTTGTTTTAGTTGGGGAGGATGTGACGACCCGGCTTGTCGTCACGTGATTTATCACCCTATTTCCTCCATATTGTGTTGCTCCATGTTTCAATATTGGTATTTGAGTTGATCGGGTAAAATTAGATTGGTTTTAGTTGGAAATTAGGCACTTAGCCTGTTAGAAGGAAGCTTGTTTTGGAAAAAGTCAACTGGAAGTTGGCTATATGGTTAGAGGGCTCGGATGTGAATTCCGGTGATTCAGTTAGCTTTGGGGTTGATTTGTGACTTAGGAGTGCGATCAGAATTGGATTTGGAGGTCCGGTGTAGAGTTAGACTTGAATTGGCGAAGTTTGAATTTTGGCGAATTCCGGATGATAGGTGAGATTTTGATCCGAGGGTCGGAATGGAATTTTGAGAGTTGCTGTAGCTCCGTTAGGTGATTTTGGATATGTGTGTAAAATTTCAGGTCATTCGGACGTCGTTTGGTCGGGTTTTTGATCGAATGTGAGTTTCGGAAGACTTTGATAAACTTAGGCTTGAATCCGTGGTGAATTGATGATTTTTGTGTTGTTTGGCGTGTTTTGATAATTGGAACAAGTTTGAATAACGTTATGGGATGTATTGGTATTTTTGGTTGAGGTCCCGAGGGCCTCGGGGTGATTTCGGATGGCTAACGGGAAGAAATTTGGAGTTTGGAGACTGCTGAAGGGTTCTGGTATCTGGTGTTTTCGCTTCTGCGAAAAATGGACCACAGAAGCGGTTCCGCAAAAGTGATTCCACAGAAGCGAAAGGGGAGTCGCAGAAGCGGAACATGGAGTTTGGGCAGGTTCCGCAGAAGCGGACGCTTGGACCGCATTAGCGGTCTCGCTTTTGCGAAAAATGGACCGCAGAAGCGGTCCTGGGCAAAATGAGGGAAACCGCAAAAGCGGAAGTCGCAGAAGCGGCATTTTTGATCGCAGAAGCGGAAATAGGCCTGGGCAGAGAGGTTAAGTTCTGGAAATGGGACTTCGTTCCCATTTCCCATTTGTAACGATTTGGAGCTCGGATATGGCGATTTTTGGGCAGATTTTCATAAAGAACATCGGGTAAGGGTTCTTAACTAAATTTTGGTTATATTACTTGAATTTATTGCATGTTTTGTCGATAATCCGTGAATTTAAGGGATAAAAGCTTAAAAAAACCCTCTTGGACATTTTTTAGGATTTGAAGGTCAAAACGATATGAGAAATAGTTAACTTTGGTATGGTTATACTCGTGGTGAGATAAGGAATCCGTTGATGTTAATTTTATAATTTTTCGAGGAGTGGACCCGGAGGCTCGGGTTTTGTAAACTTCGTGTTTTTGGGTGTTTTTCGAGTTCTTTCGAATGTGTTATATTCCCCTATCCTATTGTCATGTATTCGTTGTGGTTTTGGCCAGATTCGACGCGCGAGGAGGCCGATACAAGAGGAAAGGGCATCGCGGTGTAGTATTTAGCCGGCTAGAGGTGAGTAATAGATGTAAATGCTGCTTTGAGGGTTTGAAACCCCACACTTTCACATAGTAACGCTATATTAAGGCGTGACACGAATTCTATGTCGAGTGCGGGGTCGTTTACTATTAGGGATTGTGACTTGGCCCATCCCGAGTGATAGTTATACTATACTGGTGATTGATACACATACTTTATTGATGTTATTTGGGCTTGTTGCCATGTTTGGGGCCTTGTGCCGATTTGTAGAATCCTTCGGGGATCGATATTATTGTTTTAGCATAATTTTGCATATCATTTGAACTCAGTCCAAGGTTTTAAATACTGTTTTGCAAATTCAGCCATATTTCTAAGTTTTGAGAACTCAAATGATATTTTGAATGTAATTTCGGGCTGAGAACTACTGTTTTATAAATGCCTAAGGGGCTTATGATGTTTCTTGGACTTATTGTGGGTGGCTCGGGCTGCGCGCTACAGCAGTGACCTGAAATAGTGGTAACAATGACGCTGTGTGATGTGACTTGAAACAGTGGTTACAATGGCATTGTATGATATAAATTGGTCAGGTAACAACGATTGACCAGGACTTGATTGATGCCACGAGATGGCTTGTTATTGCACTTGGGCTGTAGGAGCCCCTCCAGAGTCTGCACACACCCCTAGTGAGCGCCGTCGACGATAAATGATTATGGGTGGCTCGGTCTGCACGCCGCAGTGGGTACTGGAATGTACCATAATATACATTACATCGTATTCATGCATTTGTATCTTTAATTGTTGTTCATTTGTTCAGTTCCATGCACTGCTGTATATTCGGATTATCGCTTACTTTGTGTATTTACTGTGTTTTCTTACCTTCAGACTGTATTTATTTTTATTACTCACTGGGTCGGTGTACTCACTTTACTCCCTGCACCTTTTGTGCTGATCAAGGGCATTTACAAGCTGAGTGAGCTTTGACCAGAGTTCTAGAGGCATTCTCCGGGAGTATTCGAAGTAGCTGCATGGCGTTCGCAGCCAAAGATTCTCCCTTCTATCTCTATCTTTACATTCTGTATTTCCATCTTTTAGACAGACTTGTATTAGGATTATAACTCTGTATTTAGATGCTCATGATCGTGACACCGGGTCCTGGTGGGACTATATTATGTATTCTGGTCATTTCCGCACTCTATCAGTAATTCTAGACTTTTAATATACTGTGTTAATTATCTGAAATCTTTTTAATTATCGGGATTTATGGTAACATGGTCGGGCTTACCTAGTAGGGTGCTAGGCGCCATCACGGCCGGGTTGGGGTCGTGACAACTTTCTGGTAAGGAAATTTGGGAGAGGGTCCAGAACTTCAGTAAAGTTACTGAAGTTCCCTCTTATAGATTCCCCGGATATGGTATAACTCATAATTGGAAGAAACAAAGTATATTTTGGGAGTTGCCGTATTGGAAGGATAATATTCTCCGTCACAACCTTGATGTCATGCATATTGAGAAGAATTAATTTGAAAATTAGTTCAACACAGTGATGGATGTTAAAGGTAAGACTAAGGATAACGCGAAGGCTAGAATGGACTTACAAGAATATTGCAGGCGGCCTGAATTAGATGGCACTTTGGAAGAAAGACGGCAGATTTGTGATTGGGTAACGAAGTTGAAGATGACTGAGGGTTATGTGTCGAATTTTGGGAAAAAAGTTGATATGGAGGTAGGGAAGTTAAGCCATTTGAAAAGTCATGACTGTCATGTTTTCATGGAGACCTTAGTGCCTATTTCATTTTCTGGTTTGCTTGAACGAATCTGGAAACCCATCACAGAGATTATTTTGTTTTTCAAAGACTTGTGTTCTTCCATATTAAGTGAAGAAAACCTACAACGGATGGATCAGAACATTCGTGTAACTTCTACTAAGATGGAAAAGATATTTCCATGTGGGTTTTTTGATGTGATGGAACACCTTCCAATCCACCTTATACACGAGGCACGACTTGGAGGGCCTGTTCAATGCAGATGGATGTATCCCTTTGAGAGGTAATATTTTAGGTTTGATGTAATTTTCTGTTTTAATTTAAACAAATTTTCTTCGCTAACCTGAAATTATGTAGGACAATTGGCAAA
>MU671989.1:38980-72473 GCA_026770625.1 Nicotiana glauca
CTGAAGTTGTACCATATCTCAAGTAAGTATTGATTTAGTAGTTATCAAAATCTAAAAATTACTGTGATTACAACTCAATGCAACTACTAAAAAATATTTGATGTGTCACAGTCACTTTGTGGGCCAATTTGGCCATGATGCTGTATATACGAGATTTGATACGTGATTCAAACAATTTGTAAGTTTCTTCATAAAATATTCTAACACTATGTAGGTAAACAATGTTTGGAAGTTATGCTAACTTATGAATTTATTTAACGATTTGTAGGTAAATCATCCAAATAATGGTGTAAATCAATTTTTGAAAGATGTATCTTAGGGACCTAGGGTTGAGGTCACAACCATATCTAAGTACGTTGTGAATGGTTATAAGTTTCATACAGAGGATTGCTCTAGAAATAAAAATAGCAACAACAGTGGGGTGTGGGTTCAAGGTGGTGATGGCAACCAAGATGGAGATATTGATTATTATGGTGTGCTGAAAAAAAATAATAGAACTAGAATATTCAGGTTGGCCAAATAAGAAATTGATACTCTTTAGATGCAAGTAGTTTGACCCATATCCAACAAGAGGTACAAGAGTACACAATCAATACAACATAATTGAGGTTAATCATACGAGGGAGTATGATCGCTATGATCCTTTCATAATTGCACATAATGTTAGGCAAGTGTATTATGCTCCTTATCCATTGCGGCGGAATAAGGCTGATTGGTGGGTTGTAATAAAAACTAAGCTTGTGGGTAGGGTAGAAGTCGAGAATGTGTTAGGTGTTGCATATCAAAATGATATCTCCAGTGTTCACCAAATAGTGGACGAAGTTTTAGAAAATGATTTGGAACATCCTGAACACATATTGGAAGAAGTTGATAGGGATGAATTAAGAACTATAGAAAACGAGGAATAAGAATCAACTGATAAAGCTCAAACTAGTGAGGAAGAAGAATTCTCGGACGAGGAACTATACGTCGATCAGCTTTAAAAAGTTGGTTTCTTTAATAACTCATGTTATAGCTAGTTTCTTTATATGTTTCAATCTAACTTTGTATTATGTTATGCGTATGTCAGGAAAGGGTCGAGGTAACAGTGATCCTACTGGTTCTCGGGGTAGAGAAAATCCTAGGAAACAAAAGAGGAGGGTAGAAGGTACTACTCAATCCGTTCCTTCCTCTTCACAGATGCCTGTGCCTATGCCTGTGCCTGCGCCTCCACCATAGGGCTATTCTGAGCTGCCAGCGCATGTCCAGCCCTACACCTTCGTGCAGATGCCAGGTCTTTCTTCGCAGGGCCATAGGACTGTACGACCTACATACAGTCCACCTGTCTCACATCCACATAGATCGCATCCATAAGCAGCTCATGGATCGCATCGATCCATGTCACAGACACATGGATCATATCCACTCGGGTCATAGATATCTGTGTCTCGTCCAGTTGCGGCCCATATAGCTATGTCGCACTCACATGGCTCACAGTCCCAGGGCTCGCAACCATCTTCATCTGGGACTCCATCTATTACAGGCCTTCGCCTGCAAGATACTAGCTCTGACCCACCTACACCTTCCACACATGCCTCCGATGTACATGCTTCGGACAATGATGCTGCTGATGACGAGGAGGTGCATTATAATGAATATTGCAGGATCATCATAATCCCTGAGGTTGACGGGTAAGAGTTATTTGTTATTTTAACTTTTTTTGTTTAGTATAGTTTTACTAAGATATTAATGTTTTTTTTTTAATAAAATTATAGGTTCATCCCTAGTAATGTTACTACAAGGATCATCACCAAAGCCATCAGAAAGCTTTATGATGGTCCTTATGCGACTTGGAGTGAATTCCCATTTGCTCTCAAGGAGGCAATCTTCAATCAGTTTAAGGTATAAATATTCTTTTAAGCAGTATAATCATTTATTAGCTTTTAGCTAATATTATATTATAAGCAGTTAATGCACTTAACTTTTGAATAATTATTAGCTAATAAAAACTAAGTATAATATATTGAATATAGCTTTTATGATATTTCCATCTAAATATGATATTTCCATATAATACTTGACTTTTGAAATACATAGCAAGTGTTATGAGAACATTGCTATAGTGCGGAAGCGGCTGCAAACTTCCATCTCAAAGCTCGAAAGCGGTTGTCCCATTATTTCTCCAAAGCTAGGCGGTTGAACTAAAAGCCTGACTGGTTGCTTCAGGAATTATGGGATGATTTGCAAAGGCAATAGCTTACAACAGAGTTCTTAGAGAAGAGAAAAAAAGGAAAGAAAGCCCGGGCATCTGAGAAGGGATGATCCTTGCACACTGGGGGTGCGGTCAGCCTAGGGACGATAAAACGAAGAATGGTACGTAATTGCTTAATTTATTTTAATTTTCTTAGTATATGTATTCTGTTTGTTAACTAAAATTTATGAGTTTTTAGGAAAAAAAGTTGGGGTGTCCGACGAACCAAGATGGGCTCTTCAAGGAGACTAATATTATGAAGAAGAAGAAAGAGATGGACCAAGAAAGGTGGGTCGAGGGCTGAGCCTCGACTGTGCATGAAAGCTTCACTTTTCATTAAGAATTTTAATTTACTTTTATATAAATTTGGAAATAGTAATTCACATATTATTTTTCTTATAGGGTCGCTTCACAGCTGAAGTGGAGAAATATCTATGCAATCAGCCACCTAATGAGTGTGGCGCCCCAATCCAACTACGGACGAGGATTCTGATAGAATGTGGACGCAGGCTGCTGGCGGTCCAAAAGGGGGGAAGGTATACAGGCTTCCTAACAAGAAATTCCATCGCTATAAGTGTGGAATGCAAGGAATAGGGACTTCCTCCCAAGCCGAGCAACTTGATGGGGAGAGCCTCTCCTCTATGCGGGAGATTGTGGCAAAGCTCACATCCGAGCTAGAAGCCGCCAAGGAGAGAGAAAGGCTTAGAGATATGCAGTACTCTGGCATGCTAGCTCAGTACAAGGGCATGCAAGAGCAGATCAAAAATCTCCTAGCTTCTGGCAATTTTCCAATTCCCCAGTCTCGTGAGTCATTGCCAGAGGCTCGCCTTTTCCGTGCTCAATCCTCCCGTCCTCCCCGTAATCATTCTTCCCATCATCGACAAATAGCCAATTCTAGATACCGTCATGGTGAAGAAAGTTCATCTGACGGTGATGATAATGATGTAGAGAACAATCTTTGAATTTTTTAGTTTATGCTAGACAATTATAATTGGTTTTCGAATGGTTCTGTAATAACATTTAACTTATTAGTTTGCTAATTAGCTTAAAGTATAAAGTTCTATTGAACGTTATACTTTGTTCGTTATAATTGTTTGTTTTTTGTTGTTGTTGTTGTTGTTGTTGGCATATTTGCCTATTTAGGAATTTTGGTAAGCTGGCAGGTGTTGTAACTACCAAAAGAGGCAGTTCCTGCTAGCAATATACCAGGAAAAGCGACCAACTTTGGTCGCTATTTGGTTGTTTTCTATTAAAAAATAAATTTTTATGAAATAGCGACCAAGGTTGGTCACTATTAGCCCAGATTTCCCAAAAAGCAACCAAGATTGGTTGCTATTTCCCAGAAAATTAATAATTTCTGGAAATATGGCGACCAATGTTGGTCGCGTATTAATAAATAAAAAAATTAATTCATGTATTTAGCGGCCAACTTTGGTCGATAATTTAAAAAAAAATAATTTAAAAATTAATAGTTTAGCGACCAACTTTGGTCGCCAATTTTTAGATTTTTTAAATATAATATTTCGTGTACAGACCAAAGTTGGTCGCTACTTTATAATTAATAAATAATTAAAAAATGAAATTTACATAAACGGGACCAACTTTGGCCGCAAAATTTATAATATTAAAATAATATGCCGACCAAAGTTCGTCGCAAATGTCTTTACCGAATTATTTGGTCCTTTGACCTGAGAGACCAATGTTGGTCGCTAATTAGCGACCAACTTTGGTCCCTAAGGTAAAAGGGACTAGCTTAATATTGACCAGGCATGTTGGTCGCTTTTAGGCCAATAAGCGACCAACGTTAGTCGCTTTTTGTGATCGTTTTTTTCTTGATTTCTAGTAGTGGCATCTTGTGCCCATATTATACTTCATAATCGCACGGACGACTCACGTTTCAAGTGAACAACTCTCACACAGAAGACAAGTAGACAAAAGTACATGTAATGATCAATAATGTCAGGATTCATCTTCTCAAATCAACAAGGGCAATTTAACTACGTGTATGCTTGTGCAAATGTTCTACCATAGTTCAAGTCAACAGATAAGAGTAGAGACAATGAATGGAACATAAGAACGATCACCACGAAATGTACAGTGTAATAAAAGGCAACAATGAAGTTGAAACAACAACTAGCATGACAAGATTTGCTACATAAAAAGTAAGCAAATAGTGCAACACAGAGGAAGACAATTAGTAGTATGCTTAGAAGACAACAACCAAAGACACGTACAATAGAATGGAAAATGACAATAAGAGCCCTTGTCGCACCCCTTTTTTTCTCGCGAAATTGATTTTCGACATTTCTAGGACAACTTTTTTCTGTAAGGGTAGGGAATTGGATTTGAAAGAGTCGCCACCTAATGAATTTAAGGTGTGTTAGAGCACCTAGAGCAATTAACTTAGATACCAGTTTACGTCACTAGAGATAAGGCAAGGGCTCGAAATTACCTTCAGGGGAAGGTGTTAGTCACCCCTCGAGGTCCACAACAGTGGGTCCCCGCCGAACTTAAATTAATCAAATTAGTATTAAAGGGAAAGAAAACAATTTGGACAGATACAAATATTTAATTTATTTTAAACAGGAGTGTAGGGGGTGGTCCTAAGTTTTTTAGCCTATAAGATCATTCCATGCAATGCTTTGGAACTCTCTCAAGTCAGGGTTTTACTCATAGCATTAGCGCACCGACTATGATATACTTTACTACCCAATTACTATCTTTGAGTTATTACTTAAGCGCACCAATTGATTCTAAATTGTATCCTATGTGTGCACTACCCGTCCCTTACCTATGGCCCTGGAGGTATTAAAACCTCTATTTGGGTTGGTTCCAGACCAACCTATGTTACATAAAATGTGAAATCTAGGCGACAAACAAAAATAAGTAGGACTTCAGATAAAGAACAAATATGGGCTCGCATTAACCTCTACACATAGGCAACAAAAGGCATGCAATTGAATCAGTAAACTTTATTAGTTTTGGAATCCTATAGGCAGGATATCTATGTGAGAAAAGTAGAGCATAAAGACAATTTTATTAAGGCGAGCATTGGGACAATAGTCACTTAGTGCAGAAATCAGAAGAGGAGCAAGAGAGAGAGCTTAAGTTTTAGTAGTGAGAATATGAGAGTTTGATTCTTTCTAAAGGGGAATGTGGAAGGGTTTATATAGCACTTAGACTAGGGTAAATAAACCTGGAAATAATTAATCAACTCATTTAAGGAAAAACTCAACAAATTATTAAGGCAAGTAAGAGATAATAGTGTTATGACGACCCGTCCGGTCGTCTCATGAGTTACCACTTTGTTTCCCCCATTTCTGCTTCTATTTTTTTAATTATCGATTTTATATAAGATCGGGTTGGTTGGTTCGAGTTCGAAAAGGTTTTGAGAACATTTGAGTCACTTAGTGTCTTTTAAGAAGGCTTAATTTGAAAAAGTCAACCAGATGTTGACTTTGGTGTTAGAGGGCTCGGATGTGAGTTCCGATGGTTTGGATAGCTTCGGGAGATGATTTGGAACTTAGGAGTGTGATCGGAATATGATTTGGAGGTTCGAAGTAGAATTAGGCTTGAATTGGAGAAATTGAGTTTTTGGCATTTTTCGGTTAATAGGCGAGATTTTGATATAAGGGTCGGAATTGAATTTCAGAAGTTGCGTTAGCTTCGTTATGTCATTTGGCATGTGTGTGCAAAATTTCAGGTCATTCGGACGTGGTTTGATATACTTTTTGATCAAAAATGGAATGCGGAAGATTTTAGAACCTTAGACTTGAATTCGATGTGTTTTGGTAGTTTTGATATTGTTTGAGGTGTTTTGTAGATTGGTACAAGTTTGAATAAGGTTATGGGATATGTTAGTGCTTTTTCTTGAGGTCCTAGGGGCCTCGAGGTGATTTCGTATGGTTGACGGAAGAGTTGGAAATTTTGAGAAATTGCAGATTTTTGCTGCTTCCGGTGTTTCTGCACCTACGGATTGGGGATCGCAAGTGCAACGCCGCATATGCGGGAAAATGGTCGCAGAAGCGAAAGCAGAGAAGTAGGTAGGAAACCGCATAAGCGGTTAGGAGGACCGCACTTGCAATATCACAGATGCGGATATATCATCGCAGATGCGATATTGGGCAGTTTAAGTGAAAACCATAGAAGCGGTTCTTTCACCGCAAATGCAGTACCGTAGATGCGGTTGAACGGCCGCAGATGCGGAAATGCCTGGGTCAGAATGTTATATTTTCTCCTTCGCGATTTTCAGAGGGTTTCTTCACTTTTAAACACGAATTTGAGAGCTTTGGGCGATTTTGAGGAGAGAATTCAAGGGGAACTCATTGAGGTAAGAATATTAGACCAAAAAACTCAATTCTATGGTATTAATGCATGGGTTAGAGCTGTAATTAAAGGTAAAATTAGAGAAACTAGGGCTTAGAAACCTAGGCCTTTGATTGAGGATTTGGAAGATCATTTGTGGTTGGATTTTGGAACTTTTTATATGTATGAACTTGTCATGACCCCAACCCGGTCATGATGGTACCCAACATACTACTAGGCAAGCCCGACCATTTATAACAATAACCCCATTAATTTAAACAGATAAAGAAAGATGCCATTTAAGTCAAGGCCTAAAATACAGATAATAATGCAGAACAAAAATCTAACAAATACCAATACAGCCCAACATGGACCCGGTGTCACAAACATGAGCCTCTAAGATACAGAGTAACATCCAACTACAAAGTCTGTCTAAAAGTTGATAATGTGGAAATAAAAGGTTAGGGATAGAAGGGAGAATCAACGGCTTCGAACGCCCTGCAGCTACCTCAAATACTCCCGAAATAAGAACTCTAGAAAGCTGGTCAAAGCTCACTCAACCTGTGAATGCCCTGGATCTGCACATAAGGTGCATGGAGTAAAGTGAGTACTCCGAACCAGTGAGTAATAAACATAACTACAGTCTGAAAGTAAGAAAACGCACAAAATGCACAAAGTAATCTATATCTAGTAGTTTAGATCAATATCAGTGAAACGGTAACCAACAAGTAATACAGTTAAGGAATAATGCATGAAAAGATGCAACAAAGATAAGGGTACACTTTAGTACCCGCTGCGGCGTGCAGCCCGCTCCACTTATTTAACATCGACGACGCTCACTGGTGGTGTATACAGACTCCGGAGGGGCTCCTACAGCCCAAGCGCAATATCAGCCATATCGTGGTATCAAACAGGCTCTCGACCTCAATATCAATATATATATATATATATATCATCGATGCGGCATGCGGACCGATCCATATCAAAGGGAAACAACCTCACTATCGGGTCCTCGACCCATCTCAGTCAAATAAGTTCACCACAAATCGGGCATGACATACTATAGGGATTTTAGCCCTCATATCATTTTCCATTTAATATTCATGTATAAACATAGTTATTATATTGTTTTTAACAGTTGAAAGCATGATTGAGAGTATATGTTATGCACACAAGTGAGGAAAAACACATAAGGATCCCCTAAGGATTCTACAGGTCGGCGCAAGGCCCCAAACACGGCAATAAGACCAATTCACAGTGATAAAATATGCGTCTCAATCACCAACATAATAGATATTAACATTCGGGATGGACCAAGTCTCAATCCCCGACAGTAAACGACCCCGCACTCATCGTGGAATGAGTGTCACGACTCAATATAGCATTACGATGTGAAAGTCCGGGGTTTCAAACCCTTAGAGCAGCATTTACATCAATTACTCACTTCTAGCCGACCAAAGACTAGCTCGTAATGACCTTTCCTCTCAAATCGACCTCCTCGCGCGTCGAATCTTGCCAAAACCACAACGAATACATTACAATAGGCTAAGGGAAAATAACCCAATCGAAAAGACTCGAAAAGTATCGAAAATCACGAAATTTGCAAAACCCGAGCCCTGGGCCAACTTCTCGAAATATAGAAAAGTTTACAACAATACGATCCTTATCTCGCCACGAGTCTATACATATCATGTTCACAAGAATCGGAGTCCATTTGACCCCTCAAATCACAAGTTTAAACTCTCTTAAGTTTCAAGCCCTAACCTCCATTTTTAACCTTTAATTCCTTGGGTTTTCAGTGTTAATCCATGTTTATACACCATAATAACATAGTCTACGTCCAAGAATCCATACCTGATGATAGCCCCTGAAATCCTCTTAAAAAATCACCCAAAACCCTCTTAGTTCGAAGTGGAAATGTTATGCTCTTACAAAAATTCACGAAGGTTAAATTAAAAGCTTCTGCACAGGCCATTTCGTTTCTGTGGCACCAAAATCGCTTTTGCGGTTACCGCTTTTGCGGCAATTATTCCGCTTCTGCGGAAGTCATTTAAGTGCCACGACCGCTTCTGCGGTCCAGATATCGCACTAGCGGGACCGCTTATGCGGACTCTTGTCCGCTTCTGCGGAAAGGTCAAGCCCCCACTAGAACCGCTTCTGTGACCTCCCCGCCGCATCTGCGGAACCACTTATGCGGTCCCTTTTCCGCAGATGCAGAAATGACAGAACCAGCAAATCCAAAACATGCAACAAACTCCAAACTCTCCGTTTAATCACTCGAACTCACCCCGAGGCCCTCGGGACCTTCACCAAAAGCACAAATATGATCTATTACCTTATTCAAACTTGCTCAAATCATGAAATCACTATCGTTAACATCAAAATCATCAAATTTCACCAAATCAAAGCCTAAGTTTATCAAATTCTTCCGAAACTCACATTCGATCAAAAACCCGACCTAACCATCTCCGATTCAACTGAAATTTTGCACACACATCATAAATCACCTAACGAAGCTACTACAACTCTCGAAATTCCATTCCGACCCTCGAGTCAAAATCTCACCTATCAACCGGATATCGCCAAAATGTTAACTTCGCCAATTCAAGCCTAATTCTACACCAAACCTCCAAAATTACTTCCGTTTGCGCTCCTAAGCCTCAAATCATCCCCCGAAGCTAATCAAATCGTCGGAAATCACATCTGAGCCCTCTAACTCATAAGTCAACTTCCGGTTGACTTTTCCAAACCAACCTCCCCTTAAAGAGACTAATTGCCCATTTTCCTACCAAATCCAATCCGAATCAACTCAAACTCATCCAACACACATAATAAATCATGAAGAAGCAATAAATGGGGAAAACAGGATGGAAACATATGAGACAATGGGTCGGATCATCACAAAACTCGTGTGGAGATAAGGAATCTAATAATGTTAATTTTATCGAATTCTGAGATGTGGGCCCGGGGGTCAGGTTGTAGGCAGGAAATCGCAGAAGCGATTAGGAGGACCGCACCTGCGATACCACACATGCAGATATATCATCGCAAATGCGGTATTGGGTAGTTTAAGTGAAAACTATAGAAGCGGTTCTTTTACCGCAGATGCGGTACCGCAGATGCGGTTGAACGACCGCATATGCGGAAATGCTTGGGTCAGACTGTTATATTTTCTCCTGCACGATTTTCAGAGGGTTTCTTCACTTTTAGACACGAATTTGAGGATTTAGAAGACCATTTGTGGTCGAATTTTGGAACTTTTTATATGTATGGACTCATGTGGAGATAAGGAATCTAATGATGTTAATTTTATCAAATTCTGAGATGTGGTCCCGGGGATCGGGTTTTGGTAATTTTAGGGATTGTGAAATTTTTTGATTATTTTCGAGTGGGCTTCATCCCTTTAGCATAAATTAATGGTTACGTTCTGATTTTACGTAGATTCGGAGCATTCATGAGATCGATTCGAGGGGCAAAGGCATTGCAAGCTAGATTTCGGGCCAGATTGAGGTGAGTAATGATTTTAATGCTGTCCTGAGAGTATGAAACCCCGAAATTACACCGCGTTCGGCTATATTGAGGTGAGGCACGCTAGATGACGAGCGTGGGGTCGTGCACCATTGGGGATTGTGTCTTAGTCCATTTCGAATGACTATTCTACTGTGTATTTGACAATTAATTGTTTGATATTATTATATTTTGGACTAAATGTCATATTTGGGCTTCGTGCCAACTATTTGAACCCTTAGGGGATTTTAAACTATATTTTTCTCACTGTTTGATTTTATACTTGTGCGCAGTCATGCCATATTTTTCACTGTTTTCAAAACTAAGCTATGTTATTCTATTTAAAACACTTTAAATGATATTTTCAAAGATATTTGAGCTGAGCTTTATTTTTTACTATTGCTTGAGAGGCTTATGAGATTCTGACTGAGTAAGGCCAAGGGCCTGTATTATGAGGATACTTTTGGGTAGGGCTGCACGCTTAACAACAGTGATACACTGATTATGATAATGAGGTTGAGGGCCTGAGATTGTACGCCACGAGGTGGCTTGTTATTGATATGAGTCCAAGAGCCTGTTTATGATGACACGAGATGGCTTGATATTAGGCTTAGACCGTAAAGGGCCCCCTCCTAGAATCTGTATACCCCCAGTGAGCGCGGGTACCCATTGTGATATGAAATATAGCCTGAGGGGCTGGTGTAGTTCTATATTATTGCCTGAGGGGCTGATTTAGTTGTTACTGTGCCCGAGGGGCAGTTCTTATGTGTTTGCCTTTTTTAGTTATTTTTCCTGTATATTGTTTGACTGTTAAAAGGTGTTTATGAGATTTCACTGCCTAATTATATTTATTGATCTTGCTATGCCTCTTATAGTTTATTATTGTGTTTAACGTTATTTTATATCGTTCAGCCTTCATTTATTTTTATTACTCACTGAGTTGGAGTACTCACTTCACTCTCTGCACTCCTATGTGCAGATTCAGGTGCTACAGGTCCTGCTATTGGGGGTTGATAGTTCCAGCAGATCTTCAAAGATTTACTAGGTAGCTGCTTGGCGATTCGCAGCCCAGTGCATTCTCCCTCTATCTTAGTTCTTTTGATTTAGTTATGTAGTAGTGGAGTAGACTTCCAGACTTGTAGTATTGTTTTATATGCTCATGATTGGTGACACTCTAATGTCGGGCTATATTGGTTTTTATTTTCGTAAATTATACTGTTAAATGCTTATTTTGGGATTTTATTTCTGATTAAAGACTTAGTAGTTATTAATTTAGTTGTTTGAAGTAAATTGGGAGTGTGTCGGCTGGCCTTGTGTTCACGAGAGGCACCATCATGACCGGGTTAGGTTTAGAATCGTGACAAGTTGGTATTAGAGCCTAGGTTACGTAGGTCTCACGAGTCATGAGTAGGTTTAGTAGAGTCTCATGGATCGGCACAGAGACGTTTGTATTTATCCTCGAGAGGCTGCAGAACCTTTAGGAAAATTTCATATTCTTGAAATTCTTGTCGTGCAAAATTATTGATCCGAGTACTAAACTTCTGTTATTCTATTGTCTCACAGATACAATATTCAATTTATTTTAAACAGGAGTATATGGGGTGGTCCTAAGTTTTTTAGCCTATAGGATCATTCCATGCAATGCTTTGGAACTCCCTCAAGTTGGGGTTTTACTCATAGCATTAGCGCACGGTCTTATGATCTACTTTACTACCCAACTACTATCTTTGAGTTATTACTTAAGTGCACTAATTGATTCTAAATCGTACCCTATGCGTGCATTACCCGTCCCTTTCCTATGGCCCTGAAGTATTAGGAACTCTATTTGGGATGGTTTTAGACCAACCTATGTTACTTAAATGTGAAATCTATGCGACAAACAAAAACAAGTAGGACTTCAGATAAAGAACAAATATGGGCTCACATTAACCTCTACGCATAGGCAACAAAAGGCACACAATTGAATTAGCAAACTTTTTTAATTTTGGAATCCTATAGGCAAAATATTTACGTGAGAAAAACAGAGCGTAAAAATAATTTTATTAAGGCGAGCATTGGAACAATAGCCACTTAGTGCAGAAATCAGAACAGGAGCAAAAGAAAGAGCTTAATTTTTAGTAGTGAGAATAGGAGAGTTCGATTCTTGTCTAAAGGGGAGTGGGGAAGGGTATATATAGCACTTAGACTAAGGTACATAAACTTGGAAATAATCAATCAACTCATTTAAGGAAAACTCAACACATTATTAAGGCAAGTCAGAGATAACACTGCATAGACGCTTATGATAGTAATCAAACAAGTCTGGGAATCAAAGATTCTTAGGTAATAATTAAGGGAAGAACAAATAAACATAATCAGTAAGAAAAGTGAAATAAGAATCGAAACCCTAATGTTTAGGGTAAGTAAAATTAGTCAGAATAATCGAAGGAAGATAACATGCATATAGACAGCTATAGGAAAGTATTGAACGAAATAAGAATCATAATTGGTCTAAACCCTAATTTTAGGGCAAATAAGCTGGTCAGCAAATTTACCAAAATCGCAATAGAGTGCATATAGACGAACATAAGGGAACATTAAAGGAGATACTCAACAAAAATAGAACTAGGATAGATCCTAAAAGATCTGAGCCCTAATTTTAAAGTAAGTAAAAAACAAGTATGAAAACCACATGAGATGCACTTAATTTTTAAGAAGATATTCAATCATAAATGGAACTAGAACAGATCTTAAAGACCTGAGCCCTAGTTTTAGGAAAAATAAATTAGACAAAACTTTTAACTATAAAATCGCAAAAAATAAACTTGCAGTGAGATTTTAACAAAAATAAGAACAAAAATTAAACAGATCTTGAAAGATTTGAACCCTAATTTTAAGGGTAAACAAAAAATCAAAATAATCTCAGAGATTTGTACCATAAATAGGCAAATGAATATAGATGGAAAGATGTAAAGGTTCGAACTAGATTTGGTTCAAAGCAAGAGAGATCCACTTGCCATGTTAAGTAAGTGATTATGTAATACCATAATCAGTTAGCCAGTAATAGGAGACGGCCAATAAGGTAAGGAAATCGTCTATGGATTCCATCTCTAAATTGGAATCAAAGGGGAAAACAGGATTACGACGCTAGGGTTTGACGGAGAGAGAAGGGGAGGAGATGAGAGATTATAGAGGCGGCGGGTTTGGAAAATAATGAATTAGGGTTAGGGTGTTGGTTAATTAAAAGGGTACGGGTGATTGAGATCCATTGATCTTTGAGAGCAACGGCTGGGATTTTACAAATGGCTTGGGTTGGGTGTTTTAAAATGGGTATGGGTCTAGGTTGAACGGGTTTGGGTACTGGGTTGGACGGGTATTGGGCTAATTGGTGGGTGTTGGGTAGTTGGTTAATGTAATAGGGCTGATTAGGTCCGAAAAGGTAATTAGAATAGGGACTATGTTTAAATGCCCAACTAAACTAATAAAATAATTAATAAATAATAAAATGCCATTTATATATGAAAATAATTTAGAAATAATTATTTAACATTATAAAAATATAAAAAGTCATATTCTGTATAGATAGTATAATTATGCATATATATGGGCTATTATTGCAAAATGTGCAATTCTAGCCTTAGAAATACAAATGTAATAATAAAAATTCGATTAAAATATTTAAGCGTTATATGGGCATAAATAATAAATGTAGGTGATTAAATCATGATAAAAATGATGCGAGGGATAATTATTGAATATTTGTATAATAAAAATAAAGAAAATAAATTGATTTAAAACCCTTACAATTATAGAAAAATTATAGAAATACTTGTGCATGTTTGTAAATACATGTGCACTATTTTGAAGACATATATGCATATTTAAAAATATATGATCGAAAAATTGGGTATCAACAACCCTCCCGAGGTATGCCTCGTAGTCTCAAATCAGAAAAAGAATCACAACTTTTCCTTATATCACCAAGGGAGCCTTTATATTCAGTTTTTGAAATTACTTTTTCTGAATAGTATCCCGCGTTTTAGCCCAGCTTATCACACTACATGGCTTCTAGTAGTTCCCCTACTAGCCACGCGTTTCAAGCCTACATTATTTCACCATATGTGTTTCAACACCCAGACCTGTATCAATAATAAAAACAGCACGACAGAAACCTCGTGCAATACAATAACAAATGCACGACAAAAATCTCACACAATAACCACACTACAGAAACCTTGTGCAAATGCAAACAACTGCATGGCAGAAACCTCATGGAAACACAATAACAACCGCACGACAGACACCTCGTGCAAACACAATAACAATTCTCTCAACAAAACATGTATGCCAAAACATAACAAGTCAAATAAATGACTTTCACAATATGTGCCCACATGCCACCACAATCTCTCAAAACAGTTTCAATATCACAACCACACATAGCCCTTAGCTCAACAACACTGAATACAACAATAACAATGACAATAACATGAGAATACAACAAGTAAATCAACTCAACAACTTTAGAATACGAAGAAAACGGAAGAACGAGCTCACAAAGAAAGACACAACAGGAAATAATGGTACAACATTGCAATAGCTTAGCAAGGAAGAGATAATGTGTAGCAATGTTCCACAATAGTACAATTCAACGGTAAGAGGGATAACATGAATCAATAATTCCAGTTAAGGATAAATCAACAATGATAAGAGATAAGAAATCTTCGTTTAGGTTTGAGCAATTATGGAAGAGATACAACAAATTCAATTAAGGATAAGAAATTTTACGGGAATGATAATGATAACTTCAACTAATGATAGGAAATTAAGAAAAAGATGACAATAAATTCAATCAAGTATAAATAATTACGGAAAGGATAGCATGGAAATAAAAGAGGCAACAACTTCAGTTAAGGCACATAAGAGTTTAATTGGCAATGGGGGTATAGCATGAAGCAATTAATTTCAATTAAGACTCATAAAGAGAATTTAGTAAACATGACAAAACAATTTCATATTTAATGGACATAAGAACCTAAGAGCCCTAAAAGGTCAAACTTCAACAAATAATCCTGAGCACGTACTCGTCACCTCGCGTACACGTCCTTTACATGACACAATTTACACAAGTGACTCGAATCCTAAGGGGTACTTTCCCCACACAATGTTGGGCAGGATACTTACCTCACAGAAGCTAGATCGATACTCTAAAATGACCTTCTCGAGTGAAACAACCTCCGGATGGCTCAAATCTAGCAAAAAACTTCAAATCATAAGTAAAACTCATAGGAAACAATTTCGGATAATAAGCTTCAATCTTTAACAAAATTAAAAAGTCAACCCAAAAATCAACCTCCGGACCCGCACCTCGGAGCCTGATAAAATTTATAAAGCTTGAACACCCATTCCGATACGAGTTCAACCATACCAAAATTATCAAATTCCGATAACAAATCTCCCTCCAAACCCTCATTATTCATTTTTGAATTTTTTTAAACAAATTTCTCAATTTTTCACTTTGATTCTCACCATTTTGATGTTAAAACTCAAATAAAATCATGAACTATACATAGAAATTGAACAATGACACTTACCCAATGACTGTACATAAAATTCCTTTCTCAAAATCGCCCACTCTCGGATTTAGGGTTCAAAAATATCACAAAATAAAGCAAATACCTGAATTACACAGCTAAAAATAAGCTGCAGATATCACATTTGCGATCTAGCAAACCCTTGCAAAAGCGAGAAGCCTTTGCAATTGCGAACAAGAACATGGCTAGAAAATGTCGCAATTGCGAAAAAATGTTCGCAATTGAGAACTGGGCATCATAATTGCGATAAAATGTTCGCAATTTCGGCTACACTAGAAACTAGGGTTGTTCAAAACCGAACCAAAACCATTTATCGAACCGAACTGATGGCTTATTGGCTTATTGGAATCGGATTGTCGGGGTAATGGATGGTGAACGGATTAATATTTTATAATTAACGGCTTAACAGTTTGGGGACGGATTACTCAATTTTCTTATCAGATAAACCGTTAATCCGTTAAGAATTTTTATATTTATACTTTCACCGCTATACGGTCGCTTAAGATATCAACTTCTTTCATTGAATGGATTGTTAAGATAATGGCACACCCTTTTTTCGCATCATGTTATCGTATACATAGCCGTAGTCAATAAAGGTATCAGGAAAAGAAAATGTTGAACAGAAATTATTTTTAGCATAGAACTCAATAACCCTCTAACAAAAAAAGATAACCCACAAATACAAAACTAAAGCGGCAAAAATGCTCAGCATTTTTAACACGTAAATGCACAGCATCAAACTCATTCATGCTTAGGGATTTCAGTTGAATATAAGCTAATTTGGATTTATACACAAGATGACAAAAGCACAAGTAACAAGTTCGATATTTTTAGCTTTTTAGCAAAATCAAATGCATACATTTTGAATAAAAATTCCTGTTTAGATCTCGGATCGGAAGTAGTGTACTCACAGAGTATGAGGTTGATGCTGCGGTAGAGTACTGATTCCAGCCCTGCCAAGTGTTTGATGGCGTTCAGTGACACGCTGCTGCAGTGAAAATGTAGGACCCGCGGCAATGGTAGTGGTGTTCGCCATTGTTTCTTCTTTAAACAAAATCAAAAGTAAGCAAAAAATCGATACACCGATAACTGTCCTTAATATGAAAAATGAAACCCACAAATTTTGAGCTCTTCTTGTTCGACGGGATGAAAATATAAGAGGGGAGGTGTGACGGGAGAAATGATGAGGGGAAAACAATGCTAATGGAGTGTGTATTTCTACCGGTTCATCCAACATAACCAACTTTGGATTTCCAATAAGGGCTATACCAGAGTCGTCGTTACGTTCCTCCACTGTAACTGCAAGGTCTCATTTTAGCTGCCACCTTTGTGATTTTTGACTTGGCTAACAGTTTCTCTACAATATGTTTTTGATATTCTATTTGGTTTAGCCGATAAACCGTCCGTTAATAGTTCGATAATTATTAATTCGATACCGATCCGTCCGTTGTCTTATTGGATGGCTAGCGAATTACTATATTTATAATTCGATAACTAATAAGCCGAACCATTAAGCGTAATTATCTGCCCGATCCGCCCGATAACCACCCCTACCAGAAACCAACAGTCTCCCCCATACGAAAACGAGCATAACACTCCCATACGATGTACGAATTCGATGATTATTTTTGCTATGGCTCCGTAATTATATTACGGATATAATGTTTCAGTAAAAACTGAATTTGGATCTCATTTGTTTAATGTGGTACCATTTATTCTTGAAGAAACGATGCCGAAACATAAAAAACAAGCGCAACACAACCTAAACCTATTTGAAACTCACCCAAACTACTGAGGACATCTTCCAAACATACCAACAAGTCTCGTAACACAACACAGACCTATTATAGACCTCAAAACACATCAAATAATGTCGAAATTACGAATCACACCTCAAATCAAACTTAATGAACTTATGAACTTTAAACTTTTACAACTTGCGCTGAATCATATCAAATCAACTCGGAATGAGATCAAATTTAGCACGCAAGTCCCAAGTGACACAACGGAGCTATAACAACTCTCGAAATTGAAATTTGAATCTGATATCAACGAAGTCAACCCTCGGTCAAACCTCTGCATCTTCCAAAATTTAAACTTTCCAATTGGTTTGCCAAAATACTTCAAATTATTCTACGGTCCTCCAAATCAAAATCCGGACGCACTCCTAAGCCCAAAATTACCATAGAAAGTTATTGGAACCATCAAAATCCCATTCCGGAATCATTTACATAAAAGTTAAACTCCTGTCAACTCTTAGCGCTTAAGCTTCTAAAACAAGAATTCTTCTTCCAAATTGATCCCGAAACTCAAACTCGACCGCATACGCAAGTTACACATAATACGAGGCTGCTCAACACCTTAAGCCGCTGAATGAGATGCTAATTCTAAAAACGATTGGTCGAGTCGTTATAGATTTTTGTCTAAAATTAAAATTAGTTGCATATAATTCTACCATCATTTCTTCGTGGTATCATTCTTTCGATTATAAATTTCTGATATGCAACACAAACATAATTATATAGCTAATAAAAAATATTCCCATGACGTCCTAATATTTTTTTAAAATCCTATTATAGAGGATAAAGTGAATGATAACATTAGGTTTTGAGGTAAAGCACTGTATATCTTTGTCTATAAAGTTCAATCAAATTTTATTATTTTAGACTGTTTACCCTTAAAATTGAATACAATAATTAAACTAATAATGTGGTTCTAAGGATACGTGAGTTACCTAATGCTAAATGATAAATCCAAAGAGTAATAATAGAAATTAACAATAATATAAAGCAAACCAGTATTTGAACAGAATTCAGCCCTCGAGCTTGAATACCCTCGAACTAATTTGTGCAAGAACAATTAAAATATAACAAGCTGATGAACAAGAATATGAACTATAGAAAAGTCGTTATATTGCTTTGATATCCCATAGTGTAAGGTGCTTACAAAATTATTAGGACCCTCTTTATATAGTAGATGAATCCTATCTATGGTACAATTCTAGTTACGGAAGTAAATCCTATGATTAGCCTAAAAAACTGCCTTTGATTTGATCAGTTCCAAGATTTCTGCCATGAGCTTTGACCGGCTGTGGATATCTTGCTTTCATGTTATACTGTTTTGCTCGAAGTCTGCCCTATTTGTTCTCGATCGCTGGCGGCCTCGATCTCGGCAGGCACTTCGATTCTCGAACTCGGTACCTTATTTTTCTCACTTTGATCTGATCAACTACGAGGCTGACCCTCGATGCAACTCTCTGGTCTCGATCAAATAGTAAAATCGGGTAGGCTCGATTTTAACCAAATATAGATAATCCCCTCGTTTCTTAGAATATAATGAGAATGAATGAATTAAGCCTTCGATTTTGTACTTAGACATGTCATGACATCATCCTCGTGACGTACGCGGTGGAAGTGGTTGAAACATCCTATCGGTACAATTTCCTAAGTCATTAATGGGCGTCAGTTTATGGTCGACTACCAGTTCTATTGAAACGTCATCTTCATCCTATAAATGTGCTTTCCTTCCTTTTGCCCAATCTTTACTCTTGATCTCTTGCTCTAATCTTCAAGTTTTTTACATCCTTTAAGCTTTTATGTTTTGCTTAATTTCAAGGTCTCGTTATCAATGTACCCCCAAAAACACCAAGTCTTATTCTCTTCTTCTTTATTTAAACTTATAAAAAATGGCAAAAACATCAAAAACTATTTCTTAAAAGGAATAAGCTTCTTCATCGCGGCCGGCCGGTGGTAAAACACTGGTGGCACCACGCCTTGAGGAGTGCATTCCGGGGAATATGTCCTTACTTCCGACTTCAATGTCGAGAAAATTTTATCAGTCCCTGGTCGATGCGAGCCAATGTCTATATATATATATATATGCTCGATAATCGAGAGCAACCTTAAGCAGGTAAAAGAAGACTACTATTGGGAAGACAAAGTCGTGGTGATCCTGGCCCTCAAAGAAGACATTACTACCCATGTGAAAGGGTTTCTATGTGTTTACACTTGCCCTTTTATGTTGGGACCTATCGATCCTATCATCATTGACTTTTGCCGTTAATACCAAATTACTCTAGGTCAGATCCATCCCTTTTTTTGGCGGATTGTCTTTCTGCTCTGATTCTTTACGAGCAAAGTCGAAGGGATGTTTTTCACCCTTGACCATCTCATCAGGTTGTACAACCCCCGTATCTATTGAGGCAGGTTAATAAGGCTTCAGCGTCGGGCGACCAAGGTGGTGTTCTCAAGCATAGACGAGGACAAGGATCGAGGATAGATGGGTCGATTTATTCGAGTGAAGACTTCTGACCTAATCCCGGCCGAGAAGATGCCATTTCCTAAGAAATGGAATATGAAGCATAAGTATAATCCTGCTTATAGCTTCCATTCATTGTTTTGTTTCCTTTGCTTTTTCTCATAGATATTCTTTCCTACAATATTGTAGTCTCTTGGATTCCCGGTGCAATTCCTGACCTCGAGAGCTAGGTTCGGGACCTGGCCTCGACCTCTTATATACCGAGCACTCGTGGCATGATTTCGCAAGGGGTTAATGGGAGGTCAAAAATCATGGTAAGCCCCTTTATACATAATTGACGATCTTCGTTGAAATGTTTCTTTTCATACTCTCTTGGTTTCCTTTTATGCAGGCCTCAGAGAAAATGTTGTCATGAGTCCCCAGTATGGGGATAAAGAGATATTACCCCCGGCTCCGAAACTGGCGCAGGATAAGAAGAGAAAAAGGATCTCGACTTCCGAGGACCGAGAGCCCAAGAAAAGTATGGATCGTAAGCCAAAGAATGACATCATCCCTCTTCCTGCTAATGTAGCTCAGCAATTAAGAGAGGAAGAAGAGTTGATGAAGATGATGGATCACAGTTGGTTGCTCGAGTAGAGAAAAACATCGAGGCCCCAAAGGCCATTGAGTTGGTGAAGGTTGAAGAGATTCAACCTCAAACTGAAGATATCTCAAAAGAGGGCCCGAGAAAAGTCCCCGAGTCAACGGAAGCTGAAGATGCCTCCCATTGAAATGAGCAATTGGTGGGTATGCCTGAAGGTGCTGGCTCGGAGTCCCTTCAAAATGAAGACGCCTGAATTGACTTGCTTGGGGCAACAGAAATTGGCGATTCTCCGCTCTTCTCTATATTTTCTGAGGGGACAATTCATGAAGCCCAGACCATAGGGAACCCCGATGTGGAAGGATACCATGGAGGGGAGGACCTTTCCCGTGGTTGTTTTATAGGAGTAGAAGAAGCTACCAACATGAGTGAGGTATCGAGTATATTTGATGAGGCTCAACGACTCCTGAGTCGGGTAAATCTCAACTCTCATCATCGATATCTTACTTGTATTTATTTCTTCTTGTCTAACTTTCTTTCTTCTTTCTGCATAGGCTGTGAGAATCCATCAGGACACATTTTCCAAATCTCGAGCAGAACTGAGGCGATGTGAGGCCGATTTTTGAAGGCTCACAGAGGAGATAAATGCCTTAAAACTTCTTAGCGGGCAAAAGGAAGAGGAGATCAAGGACCTCTAAGCTGAATTGACCACGTCTCATATAGGGAAGACCGACCTGATTAAGTAGGTAATGAAAATCTTAGAAGCTCAATGTATCAGTTCGGGGATGATGACTAGCACTTTGATATTACAGGTTCAGCGGAAGGCCAAAAATATCGAACAGCTCCCTAAAGAGATCAACATGATGAGGGAAGAGATGTTGGGGTGGAAATAAAAGATGGACCACCTTGCTTCGGCGGAAGATGTTGCACGAGCTCAATTGTTATTGGTCCAAAGTCAGCTTCAATTCATGAAGGAGGAAAGTCATCCCAGGCTAAGAAAATAAAGGAGCTCGAGGTTCTATTGGCCGCCGAAATTGCAATGGCTTAATCTGAGGCAGAAAAGGTAAAGGCTGAAGTAGAGGCGATCGTGGCCGTCTACCAGTCTGATGCTGAAGCTTCTCAAGCCCAAGCAAGAGTATGTGCTGAGACCGCTCAGAATCGAGCTTTTTGGGTCACCGAGCATGTCAAGTGCTAGTCTCGAAGAGAGACTCTTGAGGAGATTCATGCTCGTGGCTTTAACCTTACTGTAGAGATCAAAAATACAAAAAATCTTAAGGTTGAAGCCAAAGCGTTGCTCTCTTATGATGATGATGATTCCGGGAGTATGGGTGGACCCGAGAGCAGAGGAGATCCCGATGGCGAGGTTGTAGCTCTCGAGGAAAATTAGGCACTTTGAATTTTCCTTCTTTGAATTTTTGTATAGGTCCCTGATCGGTCCTTGTAAATATTTTCCTATGTATAAAAGATATCTTTTTCTTCTGACTTGTCTTTATTTCAATTTCTGCCTCATACAAATTCTGTTTTGTCTATGCCTTGTGAATTTTTTTTCGTGAGTACAAGGGTTTAGGAAATTTGAACGAAGTCGGACTATTGTAGTCTTTGTAATCGAGTGAGTACTTGCTCGGACTCGAAGTAGGATGAACAACTCAAAAACAAAATGGCCCTTAGGCTCTTGAATTAGGCATGATATGGCCTTAAAAGAATGGCTTTTCACCCTTTTCGGCTTAGAAAGTTAATCATGTAAAAATTTGTTATGCATTAGAACGAGATAAATTTGTACCTATTAGGGTTTTCGAGGATTAGTGTTATCAAAACCCTTTGTTTTTTATGCCTTAGCGTGAAACAAGATCGTTTGAAAGTTTGAACAATTCGGTACCCCTTAGGGTTTATAAGGGTTGATGTGATCGAAACCCTTTATAATTTGACGGGGGTAGCCTTTTTAACCGGTTATATGAAAATATTTTAAGGCCCGTTTTATTACGACATTTGGATGTCTCTGAGTCGCATTGGTTTGGCCATATCCTTTGACTTGAGATTTACCACTTGGGCTTGTTTCCCGATTACACTTCGAACTTGTTCTGAGTGTCAGTCCTAGAAAGCGATGGTCGTGGCCTATAAAAATGAGGGTTGCCTTCTTAAGGTCTTATGATCTCGAGATTTTAGTAGTTCAGTTACATCAATTTTTCAGATGGCAGTTCCGAGTATGGGGTAAGTTCTTGGAACTTCAGTTGTGATCAGCTCCTAACCCTGTTTCCACAATAGACAAAAGTAAGAAATTGTAACGTAAAATTTTCTCCAACGCATGGAATATTTGTCAAGGAAAAATACTTCTCTCAATATATTATATGTGCGTACATGTTTGTCTTTAGGGCTCGAGGAATCTACATGGGTACGGTTCATTTGACCGTTTGGCCCCTACAAAGTTTTACCTATCAAGACCCTGTTGACACGAAGTACCTTTCTTGTAACAAAGTTAACATCCGAGGTTGATGCCCCCTAGTATTCGAGGTTGATTGTAAAGAAGCCTCATATACTGTTGAATTGCCTCAAGGTAGCACAAATAATGGTTTCCTTGTTAAACACCTCACCAGAGAAACCCACTTGGACAAAAACCGGTCCAAGGGAAAAAGAGTGCAACGTGTGATTTAAAACCTAAGGACTTTGTGTTGGAGAGCTCCTTAATGTCTTCGATCAGACACTTGCAATTGGTTAGTATAAAAGACAAATGAAAATGGAGAATATCATACCTTAGCAGTAATATCGTTTGAGGACTGATATGTTCCAATTGCTTGGTAATTGTTTGTCGTCCATCGTGCCAAGTTTGTAGGATACTTTTCCGACAATATCGAGGACCTGATGCGGTCTTTCCCTATTCGGGCCAAGTTTTCCTTCATTTAAGTCCTGAGTATTAATGGTAACCTTTCTCAGAACTAAATCCCCATTTTTAAAGTGTCGAAGATTCGCTCTTCAGTTATAATACCTCTCAATTCGCTGTTTTTGTGCTGCCATTCGAACGAGGGTGACTTCTCGCCTTTTATCTAGTAATTCGAGGCTCGTATTCACAGCCTCATGGTTTGACTCTTCTGTTGTATAACAAAACCTGAAACTAGGTTCCCCGACTTCAATTGGGATTAGTGCTTCGACACTGTAGACTAAAGAGAACAGTGTTGCTTCTGTACTAGATTTTAACGTTGTTCGATACGCCCAAAGGACCTTGAGAAATACTTCTCTCCATTTTCCTTTGGCTTCGTTCAATCTTTTCTTCAAATTTTGGATGGCAGTCTTGTTTGTTGATTCGGCCTGTCTGTTCCCTCTAGGATGATATGATGTTGACAGGATCCTCTTTATTTTTTGATCTTTGAAAAACTTTATCACTTCGCTGCCGACGAATTGCTTTCTATTTTCGTATAAGATCTCGAAAGGCATTCCGAATCAGCATATAATGTGATCCTAGATGAAGTTTATAACTTCTTTTTCTATGAATTTCTCGAAGGCCTGTGCTTCGACCTATTTAGAAAAATATTCAATCATAAACAAAATGAATTTAGCTTTACCTAGGCCAGATGGTAGAGGGCTGGCGATATCTATTCTCTATTTCATGAACGGTTATAGGGATATGACTGAGTGAAGTTGCTCTTTGGGCTGGTAGATCATCAGTACATACCTTTGACATTTGTCGCATTTTCAAATAAATTCTTTAGTGTCTTTTTCCATATCGTCCCAATAGTATCATGCTCTTATGACTTTGTGAACCAATGACTCGGCACCGAAATGGTTTTCTCAAGTGCCCTCGTGAACCTCTCGTAGAACATAATGGGTGTCTCCTGGTCCCAATCATTTTGCTAACGGTCCATCAAACTATGCAATATTCCATCCTCGGCCAAAGTGAACCGTACGACCTTAGTGCGTAGAGTCCTTGATTCTTTAGGATCTGATGGAAGCTTCCTGCTCTTTAGGTATTCGGTGTACTTATTCCTCCAATACCAGGTTATACTTGTGGAGTTTATCTCGGCATGTCCTTCTTCGATTACTAACCTTGAAAGTTGTACGATAGTCCCCGAGCTAAGATCATCATCTTCGATCGACCACCCTAATTTTTCAAGGGCATCGACCTCGCTATTTTTTCCTCGAGGTACGCGTTATAGTGTCCATTCTTTAAATCGTTGCAGAGACACTTGTAATTTGTCTAATTACCCTGCATTTGATCTTCCCAAACCTCGAAAGTTCTGTTGACTTGATTTACCACAAGTTGGGAGTCACACTTAGCCGCGTTGACCTCCGCTCCTAAGCCCTTAGGTAGCTCGAGTCCTGCAATCATGGCCTCATACCCGGCCTCATTATTAGTCAATTTTGAAGTTTTTATAGACTCTAATTGTATTTCCTGTGGGTGGTTTCAAAATGATATCTAGCCCAAACTCCTTCACATTCGAAGCTCCATCCGTGAAGACGGTCCACACCCCTGATGATGTGCCCGATTTTACTAACATTTCTTTTTTGACCTCGAGTATGAGGGATGGCGTGAAGTCGGCCACGAAGTCTGCCAAGATTTGAGACTTGATGGTCATTCGGGGTTGATATTCGATATCGAACCCGCTGATCTTGATATCCTATTTCGCTAATCGTCCCAAGAGCTCGGGCCAGTGCAAAATTTTGCGAAGGGGGTAGGTGGTCACGACACAAATTGGGTGACATTGACAATATGGTTTTAATTTTCTAGAGGCTCTTATTAAAGCAAGTGCTAATTTTTCTAAGTGTATGTTCTGGGTCTTAGCTTCACCTAAGGTCTGACTAACATAACAGACATTAAAATTGTGTACCTTTCTCTTCTCGAAAAGACCCTACTTACCGCTATCGCCGAGACAGTTAAGTACAAGTAAAGTTGCTCGTACGCCATTGGGGTGTGAAGCAATGACGGGATCGACAGGTATTGTTTGAGTTCCTTCAAAGCATGTTGACATTCTAGGGTCCATGAAAAATTGCTCTTTCTCTTAAGCAGTGAAAAGAACCATTGGCTCCTATCTAAGGACCGCGAAATAAATCGACCTAGGGCGGCTATGCGTCCTATTAACCTTTGTACAACCTTGACATTGTCAACTATTCTGATTTTTTCGATTGACTTGATTTTATATTTTGATACCTCGATTTGCTACCATAAAACTGAGAAACTTGCCCGAGCCGACCCTGAATGCACATTTCTCCGGGTTAAGCTTCATGTTATACTTTCTAAGTATATCGAAGGTCCCCTTTAAACGTTTCAAATGGTCCTCATGCAAATTTTATTTTGTCTATGTCCTGTGAAAATTTTGTTCATGAGTACAAGGCTTTAGGCAATTTGATCGAAGTCCCTAATGTAGTCTTTGTAATCGAGTGAGTACTTGCTAAGGCTCAAAGTAAGATGACCCTTAGGTTTTGGTTGAGTAAGGTTGACTTCTCAAACTCAATAATAAAACGGCCCTTAGGCTCTTGAATTAGGTCGATATGCCCTTAAAAAGAATGGCTTTTCACCCTTTTCGGATTAGAAAGTTAATTTAAAATTTTGTTATGCCTTATCCCGAGATAATTTGCACCCATTAGTGTTTTTGAGGGTTAATGTTATCAAAACCCTTTGCTTCGTTATGCCTTAGCATAAAACAAGCTCGTTCGGAAGTTCGATCAATTCAGTACCCATTAGGGTTTATGAGAGTTGATGTGATCGAAACCCTTTATAAATGAGGGTAGCCTTTTGATCTGATTTTATTAAAATATTTGAAGGCCTATTTTAGTTTTGGAATTCAAACATCTCTGAGCGGTGTTGGTTTAGCTGTAGACTTTGACTTGGGATTTACTTCTTGTGCTTGTTTCTTGGTTACACTTCGAACTTGTTCGAAGTGCCAGTCTCCAAATGGGAGGGTCGTGGCCTATAAAAATGAGGGTTTCCCTTTTAAGGACTTATGATCTGGAGATTTTAGTAGTTCGATTACATCGACTTTTCGGATGGCAATCCCTGAGTATGGGGTAAGTTTTTTGAACTTCAGTTGTGATCGGGCCTTAAGCATGTTTCCACAACAGACCAAAAGTAAGAAATTGTAAAGTAAAAATTTCTCTAAGGCATGAAATATTTTGCAAGGAAAAATACTTCTCTCAATAGATTATACGTCGTACATGTTTGTCTTTATGGCACGATTAATCAATATGGGCACGGTTCGTTTGACCATTTGGCCCTAACAAAGTTTTACCTATCAAGACCATGTTGACACGAAGTACCTTTCTTGTAAAAAAGTTAACATCCAAGGGTGATTCCCCCTAGTATTCGAGGTTGATTGTAAAGAAGCCTCGGACAATGTTGAATTGCCTCAACATAGCAAAAATAATGGTTGCCTCATTAAAAACCTCGCTGGAAAAATCCATTTGGGACAAAAGCCGGTCCAAGGGGAAAAGACTGCAATGCGTGCTTTAATAGCTAAGGACTTTGTGTCGGATAGTTCCTCGATGTCTTAGATTTGAAACCTGCAAAGGTTATTATAAAATACAAATGAAAATGGATAAGGTCGTAACTTAGCAGTAATATCGTCTGAGGAGTGATATGTTCCAATTGATTGGTAATTGCTCGCCGTCCATCGTGCCAAGTTTGTAGGATCCTTTTCTGATGATATCGAGGACCTGATATGGCCCTTCCCTGTTCGAGCCAAGTTTTCCATCATTTGGGTTCCAAGTATTAAAGGTGATCTTTCTCAGAACTAAGTCCCTAGTGTTAAAGTGTCGAAGATTTGCTCTTCGATTGCAATACCTCTCGATTCGCTATTTTTGCATGGCCACTCGAATAAGGGCAGTTTCTCGCCTTTCATCTAGCCATTCGAGGCTCGTATTCACAGCCTCGTGGTTTGACTCTTTCATTGTGTACCAAAACCTAAAGCTAGGTTCCCCGACTACGACAAGGATCAGAGCTTCGGCATTGTAGACTAAAGAGAATGGTGTTTCCCATGTATTGGATTTCGACATTGTCTGATACGCACAAAAGACCTCAGGCTATATTTCTCTCCATTTTCCTTTGCCTTCATTAAATATTTTCTTTAGATTTTGGATGGCGATCGTGTTTGTCGATTTGGCCTATTCGTTCCAACTAGGATGATACGGTGTTGATAGGATCCTCTTTATTTGTGATCTTCGAAAAACTTCATCAATTTGCTGCCGACGAATTGCTTTCCATTGTCGCATACGATCTCGGTAGGCATTCCAAATGCATATAATGTGATTACAGATGAAGTCTATAACTTCTTTTTCTCTGACTTTCTCAAAGGCCTGTGCTTCGAGCCACTTAGAAAAATAGTCTGTCTTAAACAAAATGAATTTAGCTTTGCCTGGGTGCGATGGTAGAGGCCCGATAATATCCATCCCCCATTTCATGAACGGCCATGGGGATAGGACTGAGTGAAGTTGCTCTACGGGCTGGTGGATCATCGGCGCATAACTTTGACATTTATCGCATTTTTTGAACAAATTCTTTAGTGTCTTTTTCCATATTGGCACAATAGTATCCCGCATTGATGACTTTTTGAACCAATGACTCGGCATCGGAATGGTTTCGGCAAGTGCCGTCGTGAACCTCTCGTAGAACATAATCGGTGTCTTCTGGTCCCAATCATTTTGCTAACGGTCCATCGAACGTTCTCCTATATAGTGTTCCATCCTCGGCCAATGTAAACTGTGCAGCCTTAGTGCATAGAGTCCTTGATTCTTTAGAATCCGATGGAAGCTTCCCGATCTTTAGGTATTTGATGTACTTATTCCTCTAATCTCATGTTCGACTTGTGGAGTTTATCTCAGCGTATCCTTCTTCGTTTACGGACCTTGAAAGTTGTACGACAGTTCCCGAGCTAAGATCATCATCTTCGATCGACGACCCCAAATTTGCAAGGGCATCAACCTTACTATTTTGTTCTCGAGGTACGTGTTGTAGAGTGAATTCTTTAAATCATTGTTGAGACAATTATAATTTGTCTAAGTACCTCCGCATACAATCTTCCTGAACCTCGAAAGTTCTGTTGACTTGATTTACCAAAAGTTGGAGTCATACTTGGCCTCGCTGACCTCCGCTCCTAAGCTCTTAGCTAGCTCAAGACCTGTAATCATGGCCTCGTACTCGACCTTATTGTTAGTCAATTTTGAAGTTTTGATAGATTCTAACTGTATTACTTATGGGTGGTTTCAAAACGATGCCTATCCTGGACCCCTTCACGTTCAAAGCTCAATCCATGAAGAGGGTTCACACCCCAAAAGATGTACCCGATTTTAATAACAATTATTTTTCAACCTCGGGTAAGAGGGTTGGCGTGAAGTCTGCCATGAAGCCGGCCAAGATTTGAGACTTGATGGTTGTTCGGTGTTGATGCTCGATATTGTACCCGCTGATCTCGACGGCCCATTTGGCCAATCGGCCCGGGAGTTTGGGCTTGTGAAAAATGTTGCGAAGGTGGTAGCTGACTACAATACAAATTGGGTGACATTGAAAATATGAATTTAATTTCCTAGAGGCACTTATTAAAGCAAGCACTAAGTTTTCTAAGTGTGGATGCCGGGTCTCGGTTTCATGTAAGGTCCGACTAACGTAATAGATAGAAAATTGTGTACCTTGTTCTTCTCGAACTAAGACCACACTTACCTCTATCTTTGAGACCGCTACGTATAAGTAAAGTTGCCCGTCTGACTTTGGAGTGTGAAGCACTAGCGGGCTCGACGGGTATTATTTGAGTTCCTCTAAAGCCTGTTGACATTTCGGGGTCGATGCAAAATTGCTCTTTTTCATAAGTAGTGAAAAGAACCGGTGGCTCTTATCTGAGGACCACAAAATAAATCGACCTAGGGCGGCTATGGGTCCTATTAACCTTTGTACAATCTTGACATTGTCAAAAACTGTGATGTATTCAATTGCCTTGATTTTATTGGGGGTTGATTTCGATCCCTTGTTTGATACCATAAAGCCAAGGCGAGCCGACCGTAAATGCACATTTCTCGGGGTTAAGCTTCATATTATACTTTCTCAGTATGTCGAAGGTCCCCTGCAAATGCTTCAAATGGTCCTCATGCAAATTATGTTTTGTCTATACTTGTGAAAATTTTGTTCATGAGTACAAGGCTTTAGGCAATTTGATTGAAGTCAAACTAATGTAGTCTTTGTCATCGAGTGAGTACTTTCTCGGACTCGAAGTAGGATGACCCTTAGGTTTTATTTGAGTGAGGTTGACTTCTCGAACTCAAAAATAAAACGGCCCTTAATTAGGTTGATATGGCCTTAAAAGAATGGCTTTTCACCCTTCTCGGCTTAGAAAGTTAATTATGTAGAAAAATATTTTGCCTTAGCACGAGATAAATTTGTACCCGTTTGGGTTTTTGAGGGTTAGTGTTATTGAAATATTTTGCTTCATTACGCCTTAGTGTGAAACAAGCTCGTTCGAAAGTTCAAACAATTCGGTACCCCTTAGGGTTTATGAGGGTTGATGTGATTGAAACCCTTTATAAATTTATCGAGGGTAACCTTTTGAACCAATTTTATGCAAATATTTGAAGGCCTATTTTATTATGGAATTCGGACGTCTCCGAGCCGTGTTGGTTTGGTCGTAGCCTTTGACTTGGGATTTACCACTTGGACTTGTTTTTCGGTTTCACTTCGAATCAGTCTCTGAATGGGATAGCCGTGGCCTCTAAAAATGAGGGTTGCCTTTTTTAAGGTCTTATGATCTCGAGATTTTAGTAGTTTAATTACTTTGATTTTTTGGATGGCAGTCCCCGAGTATGGGGTAAGTTGTTCGAACTTCAGTTGTGATCGGCTTTAAGCCAGTTTTCACAACAGACCAAAAGTAAAAAATTGTAAAGTAAAACTTTTTGTAAGGCATGAAATATTTGGCAAGGAAAAATACTTTTCTCAATAGATTATAGTGTGTACATGTTTGTCTTTAGGGCTCGAGTAATCAACACGGGCACTGTCCATTTGACCGTTTGACCCTTACAAAGTTTTATCTATCAAGACCCTATTGGCACGAAGTACCTTTCTTGTAATAAAGTTAACATTCGAGGGCGATGCCCCCCAGTATTCGAGATTGATTGTAAAGAAGCCTCGGATATTGCCAAACTGTTTACCCTTAAAATTGGATAATAATTAATCTTATAGTGTGGTTCTAAGGATATGTGATTTCACCTAATAACAATTAATAAATACAAAGAGTAATAATAGAAATTATCAATAATATAAAGCAAACCAATGTTTGTACAAAATTCAGCCCTCGAGTTAATTGTTATAAGAACAGTTAAAATATAACAAGCTGATGAACAAGAATATGAACTATAGAAAGGGCATTATATTGCTTTGATATCCCAGAGTGTAAGCTGCGCATAAAATGATTAGGACCCTATTTATATAGTGGAGGAATCCTATCAGTAGTACAATTCTAATTACGGAAATAAGTTATTTGATTAGCCTAAACAACTACCTTTGATTTGATCCTTTTCGAGATTCTCGCCATGATCTTCGACCAACCGTGAATATCTCACTTTTATGTTATTGTGCTTTGCTCGAAGTCTGCCCTGTTTGGTCTCGATCGCTGCCGGCCTTGATCTCGGCAAGCACTTCGATTCTCGATCTCAGTACCTTATCTTCGTTACTTTGATCTGCTCCACTACGAGGTTGACCCTCAATGCAACTCTCTGGTCTTGATCAAATAGTAAAATCGGATAAATCCGATTTTAACCATATACATAGACATAACATTTTATAAGGACAACATTCTCACATGTCTTCTACAAGAATTAGTTTTTATTATACAACATCGGTATAGTAACTATTATGTTCTTAAACTTTAACTAGGTAAGTAAAGTGTCTTTCAATAATTTTGTTATTATTTTCTTGTTTGAATTAGCTAACTAGCTTCTAGGCACGCGCATTACGCGTATACCCAGAAATGTGTTGACCACATTGCTCACAGCAGTATCTCAGGCATTCAAAAAAAATAACTTGAAAAACGCAAGCCTGAATGTCGCGAGAGCCTTCACAGCTCTAAGAAGGTGAAACAATATATATATAACATGAGTATTACCATAGGTATGACAACATGGAATTATATCTGCAAACGTTTTTGCAGCAGAAATGTCATTGCAAACAAAGTGAGCCAATTTAATTAGAGTTATTTGGATGCCTATCTTTACGGTGATATACATGTATGATAACTTTAACATACTAATATAAAAAATTCGAAGCATTCAGAAACATATAGTATAACAAATCTTATAAAAATTTAATTAGAATTGTTTTATATCGTTAAATTTTGAACGACTAAAATTTCCTTAAAATGTTAAGCAACTTTTATACTCTTAAATATTTTTTCAAAAGAATAGTTCCATATTGGATAAAATAATCATCTAATACTAATTTGCCTAATATTTAGAAATATGATACCAACTAATGATAGATTTCTATAAAATTAATAACTGAATATAAAGTTCTAACATAAATATCGAAGAAATGAATTAGTTATTTTCGAAGTTATAAATTTGTGACTAAATATTATCCACATGAACACATGGTAATGTAGTTGAATGTAATTAGGAATATATTCAGAAAACATATGGATATTTTTCTGATTAATAATATGCAACATGAATCAAATGTTTGTTCTTGCTTGTACCACTTAAGAGACTCCATGTTTTGACGAGTTAACCAATTAAATTTTATATTTCAAGTTAGAGTAAATAATTAAGAAATTCTTTTTCCACCATTGGGCTTCTTTTCCTGTTCATGATGACATCTCTCCTCTTCTAGTGAGGTGGCTCTCGAATGTCGACTTCTTTGTGATAGGCTTTTGTGCCTTAGTAGTCATGAACACTCTACAGGGACAAATTTAGAAAATAAAATAAGTCATTGAAGAACAAATAATTGTCTTAATGCAAGCTAATTGAGTCTACGAAAGTTTAACCTTGAACAAAATTGAACCAATAATGATATAGAAATCTAAAAAAATCACCGTTTGAGTCAAGTTAGGCATCCTCGATAACCTGAATTTTCACATCCTTGGACGCCTTTGATGGTTGACTGCTCTTAAATATGTGCTTGATTCAACTACCTTACCAATCTCTAACATGATAATTTTCATACTCAAATGTGATCGCAAACTACTCCTTTCTGGTCTCCTGATCTCCCTCCAATAGGTAATGCAACAATGTTGTCATAACCAATTGATTTCCCTTCTCTTTAATGTCAAAAGCATGTATGTAAGGCCCCGGAAATTTTTTCGAGTAATTAAAGATTTTATCGTGCCAAGGTAGGCTAAATTATTTTATTTCGTGTGCAAATGAGGATTTATGATATGATGAATATCAATTGGATATTGTAATAAATGTATAAGTCATATTAGAAGTGAATTGGGGTCTAAGGAGAGGCCTAAGTCTAAGCCAAGTTGGAAAATTTCATATTAGATGAAAGTTGTAAATAAATGCGCACATAACCTCATTTTGAACGATCATATCTCCAGTTATATAACGCGTTGAGTGAGAGGATCTACCTATCAAATTAAAGCTCTGTGAGTCTAGTTTCCAACGCAACAAATCGTTCGTCATTTGGAGGTGTATACAGAAAGTTATGACCATTATACTGGACATGCGTCACCAGTGCGCCCAGGCGCGTGGCCGCGGGTTGGACCGCGGAACCGCGGGGGACCACAGAAAAACCTGTAAAATGTCTTAAAAATCCCTGGTCTGTGTAAAAACCGAAGGGGTATCATCTTCCCTTCATTTTTGTCATTCAAGATCAAATATTTGAGGGTTTTCTTCCACTCTCTCAAGACTTCAACTCCTCCCTTAACCAAGGTAAGATTTTTGGAGTATTTTCAGTTGATTACTACTTTTAAACACTTATATTAACATGGATTAATCTTGAAAATCCTTAGATCTTCCTTCAAATCATTGAATTTATCAAGAACACCTCAAGTGGGGATTCTTAAAATTCTTACTACAAGAGGTATGTCTATCATCTCCAACTACTCTATGGTGATTATTTATGTATGATAGATACATTAG
>MU671989.1:73764-109627 GCA_026770625.1 Nicotiana glauca
GTATCACTCTTTTGTATCCCTAGAGGCTTCGTAGACAGGAAATGTGGGTTGTGAACTTATGTAAATGTGTATGTTGTACATTGGGCGAGGTAAGTTGTAAACCATGCTAAGTAACCACGTATGTTAATTATGTTCTGTAAAAAGGTTTGGAATTATAATTGGCTATTTCCTTTGATTAATGAATAATGGGAACACGAGGTAACATGTGGGATAGGAAAGGCACCCAGGTCCGCTTGGCTGGGGCTACCTGGTCGAGCGCCGGTCGCGTCCCTTGGTTTTGGGGCGTGACAATGTATATCTATGCACTCACAACTAAACCCTTCTGGTTTGCCGTGCGATATGTTTTTTTAGAGTAAAAAGGAATAGCACAAGCTCAACCCTAGGAAGACAAACTGTATAAGAAATATAATAAATTCCATCCTTATATTTTCCGAACAAGTCACCCGAGACAAATGAAAAGTCATAATTTCATGTACTCGTTGATCTTAATTTAAATGACCAAATTCATTTCTCATTTCACACGTTTCATATAGTCATAATGTATCATTTAATAGGAAGCCAATTGAATGGCCAACTTTATTTTGTGTAATCTACCAAAACTGACATAGTAATATTTGTTAAACTAACTCAAGCTTGAGCATCCATGGAGTCCGTAAGAGAAGAAGAGGAGAATATTCTAGAAGTAGAGAGAGAAAGACTAGGTTTGGAAAATGATTTCTGAAAATGTTATCAATGAGTACTGTAGCTTACAAATATATACATCAAAATGAATATCTAAACTACGTCTAATCTAACCACTTTACAATCTAACCACTTTGCATATATAGCCACTATGACCATAACCACTTTACAATCAAATGACCAATAATCTCAATACCCTCCCCCCAAGTTGGTGGTGTAGAAAACACTGCCAACTTGTCTAGAGCAGCTGAATGTCGAACTCCTATCAATGCCTTTGTTAGAACATCAGCTAGTTGATCTGTTGTTCCCACATGATGCAATGAGATCAGCCCTTCTTGCAGCTTACTTCGTACAAAGTGGCAATCAACTTCTATATGTTTAGTTCTTTCATGAAACACAGGGTTCCTGACTATGTGCATAGCTGATTGGCTGTCACAAAACACAATAATTGGCTTGGGAAAGGGTACTGTGAGTTCTTCAAACAGTCGACTAAGCCATACCAGTTCTCCCACTACCTTTCTCAAGGCTCTATACTCTGCTTCTGCTGAGGAAAGAGAAATAGTGTCCTGTTTCTTTGATTTCCAACATATTGGACTGTTTCCCATCAACACAAGGTAGCCACTTATAGATTTTCTGGAATCTGGGCATGTTGCCCAGTTTGAGTCACAGTATGCCTTGATTGTGTAGTCTTGATCTCTAGATAGGAAAATGCCCATGGTGGGATCCTTTTTCAGATATCTGAGTAAGTGAAAAGCTGCTGTAAAATGTGGTTTCCTGGGATCATCCATAAACTGGCTTAGGTGTTGGACACTATAAGCTATGTCTAGTCTAGTGTTGGTGAGGAAATTGAACTTCCCTATCAGCTTCCTGTAATAAGTGGGATATGTTAATCTTTCACCTTCTTTAGCTTTGAGCTTTATAGAAGGGTCCAATGGAGAACTGAAGCTACTATAGTCTGCATAGTGATACTCTTTTAGCAAGTCAAGAGTGAATTTTCTTTGAGAGGTTATGACACCATCATCTTTGTAAAGAATTTCCAGACCTAGGAAATAATGTAGTCTTCCCAAATCCTTTATTTTGAAATTATTGTTCAAGAATGTTTTCAGGTCTGCAATTTCCACAGTGTTAGTTCCTGTAACTACAATATCATCAACATACACTACTATGTAGACAATGGACTCTCCAGTCTTCTTGCAGAACAATGAATAATCATACATTGAATGCCTATAGCCCCTTGAGCATAAGGCTTCAGTTAGCTTAGCATATCACTGTCTACTTGCCTGCTTGAGGCCATAGAGGGATTTATTGAGTTTGCAAACTAAATTTGGATTGTCAACTGCCAACCCTTGTGGTGCTTCCATGTATACTTCCTCACTTAAATCCCCATGTAAGAATGCATTGTTTGCATCTAGTTGTGACATATACTACCCTTTTTTCACAGCTATAGCTATAAAGGACATCACAGTTGTCATCTTAACTACAAGGGAGAAAGTTTCTGTATAGTCAATTCCAGCCTGTTGGGTGTATCCTTTTACAACTAACCTGGCTTTAAGTCTCTCTACTCTACCATCTACTTTGTGTTTTATTTTATACACCCACTTGCACCCTATGGCTTTCTTTCCAGCAGGTAAGGGAACTAAATCCCAGGTGTGATTAGTATATAATGCCTCAAATTCTTGAGTCATGGCTGTTTGCCAAGCAGGACTCACAGCTGCCTTCTCATAAGATGAGGGTTCATTGTTAGTACAAATATCTCCCACAAGACTTTGACTATCAAGATTCAGGGCATCATGGGTGATATGGTTGCAATTAAAGAATGATGCACTAAGGGAGATGCAATGTTATTGGATGTAACAGAAGATGGTGAGATAGTAGGAGGTGGTGATTTTAGAATGGGAAGAGAATGTAGGTAGTCCTGCAAGTATGCAGGTGTTTTATGTGGTCTTTGTGACTTTCTTAGGACAACAAGAGCATTATCAGGAGTGCTAGCAGGATGGTGAACTACTGGAGATGGGATAGGATCTGATAGTTGTGATCTACCATTATCAGGGAAGTAACAGGGTGGATTTTCAGAGTGGTTGTCTGGCTCTGGATAGTGACTGTCTGACTCTGGTTGCTGAGATGGGTTATGTGTAATACTAGGCCCATTATCACCTTCATTAGTAATGTTACCACCTTCTTGAAATTCTTGGAATGCATCAGTGGATGGAAAATGAGTCAGAATAGAGGGAAAGGAATTATCAGGAGATAAAGCAAAAGGAAACACACTTTCAATAAAGACAACATCTCTGGATATAGATATCCTTTTTGTGGCAAGACTCAAGACCTTGTACCCTTTGACTCCATGGGGATAACCAATGAATATATGAGGAGATGTTCTAGGTTCAAATTTATCTCTATGAACTTTTGGGACAGTTGGGTAACAAAGGCATCCAAAACTCCTCATATGAGAGTATGTTGGTCTTTTATTATAAAGCAGTTCAAAAGGAGATTTTGGATGGCTATGAGCAGAAGGTAGTCTGTTTATAATGTATGTTGCACATAAAATACATTCCCCCCAATATTTTGTAGGCAATTTTGATTGAAATAGGAGTGCCCTGGCAGTTTCTAGGAGATATTTATGTTTTCTCTCCACTATGCCATTCTGTTGGGGTGTATAAGGGCAAGACCTTTGATGGATTATTCCCTTAGAGTTGAAAAACATGTTTGCCTCTGTACTAGTGAATTCTGATCCATTGTCAGATCTGATTATTTTTATTTTTGTATCAAACTGGGTTTCAACCATGGAAACAAATATTTTCAGAACTTGTAATACATTGCTTTTGGATGAAAGAAGATTGGTCCAAGTGGACCTACTGTAGTCATCCACAAGTGTAAGGAAGTATTTGTAGTTATCATGGGTTGTCACATAGTAGGGTCCCCACAGGTCTATATGTAGGACTTGGAATATTTTTGTAAAAAAATGTATTTTCTGAGGAAAGGGCAATCTACTATGTCTAGCCATTGGACAAATGGAGCAAACAAAATGCTGCTTTGGTGAAAAGGAAACTGGGATAGAGGCAACCCCTCTCATTTTGGCAAAGGGTACATGCCCAAGTCTATTGTGCCACAAAACATTATGATCAAAGGATTCTACAGAAGACTTCAAGCTAACAGTTGTATTACTCAAACATGAAGTATTTACATCTGGAAGGAAAGGTACACACTTATTTGTGGGTAATGAACTATGAACATGTGAACTAGTATGAAAATGTGAGTTGTGTGCGCAAAAAGAACCATTAACAGAGGAACCTGAATACATGTTTTTCAAACATTTTGGGCAAAGAAGATATAGTCCTTCACAAGCTTTACCAATCTCCAGAGGCCTCTTTATTGAAGGGGCCTGCAGAACACATAGGTTGTTAGTGAAAGCTACTAGGCTTCTAGGATTTACATTAGTTAGACCATGAATGGAAATGAGATTGTATCTGAAGGAAGGTACAAAAATTACTTTATGTAGAGTGATATCAGGCACAAGAACTACACTACCAATCTCAGTTACTTTCACTTTGTATCCATTTGGTAAAACAACTAGGATAGGATAGGGTAAGGTTATGATATTAGTCAGTAGGTTTTTGTTGAAAGTCATATGGTCTGATGCCCCTGAATCTAGGATCCAAGACTCACACTTGTTTTTGAGACACTGACATGACAATTTATCAAAATCTATTGAGGAAGTGCAGACTATTATACCTGCAAATTTCACAGCTCCAGTGGTAGAATTGATGGCATTTGTGTTGTCCCCTCCATTGCTGGCCTGAAAATGTTGAAGCAGACTCAGAATTTGTCCATAGTGTTCCTTTGACAGGCTGACATTTTGATCTGTGTTCAAGTCACACTGTGCTTCTCCTTTGTTACATGCCATTTCTGAAGGATGATCGCCATGCACATTAGGTATTATTCTCTTTCCTTTACTGAAGTTCTGATTGCGGTTGAAACTTTGAAAATTCTGATTTGGATTGTAGTTTTGATTTCGAGACTGTCCAAAACTCTCAGGGTAGCCATGTAGTTTGAAGCATTTGTCTTTGGTGTGCCCTGGCTTTTTGCAATAGTCACACATAGGTCTCCCCCTTCCTTGTCCAATGTGATTATTGTTATTGAACGAGTAGTTAGTCCTATAGCCACTAGATCTGGAGCTACTAACATTCATGGAGGTTGATTAAACGAAGAGCTGAGTGTGTGGTTTGATTTCCCCTTGCTTTTCATCTTGTATTAGGAGAGAAAAAGCCTGAGCAAGGTTAGGGAGTGGGTTCATCATGAGGATGCTTCCTCGAATCACAGTGTAGGTTTCATTTAGTCCCATGAGAAACTGTATTAAACGTATATCTTGTTCAGATTTGTAAAAAATTTCCTTTGCTCCACAGGTGCAAGTACATGTGCATTGTGATTTTTTGCTCAAAGTGCTCAATTCTTCCCAAAGTTTCTTCAATTTGGTGTAGTAACTAGTGATATCGAGAACTCCCTGAGATGTATCATTTATTTCCTTCTGTATTTGATATAATCTGGCTCCATTCGTCCGCTCATACCTATCTTCCAATTCAATCCATAGTTCCATGGCATCACTTGCATATTCAACGCTGTCTGCTATTTCCTTTGACAGAGAATTAAGAATCCACGAAGTTACCATGTCATCACAACGTTCCCACTGACAAAATATGGCTAATTGAGGATCTGGACGCTTACATTCACCATTGATGAACACTAATTTGTTCTTCACTGATAGTCCTCGCAATACACTGCATCTCCATGAGCGATAGCCGATTCCACCGAAGGCGGTAGAGACAAGCATAGATCCGAAATTGTCTGATGGATGCAAATACAGAGGGTCACCAGGATCAATCCCGGAATTTCCTGGAGTTGTAACACACACAGCAGTGCCGGTAGGATCATTCGAATCGTTCAAATCGTCGATAGCCATCGCAATCAAGGTTAGATGTGCGATTTTGTACATTTAAAGAGTGAAATCCCCTTCTCTGACGCGAAATTAGGGCAAGGATCAAAATTTCTTCCGGTAAACAATCAAGCTGAAATAAAACTCAGAATTGACTAACATGAAGAGGAGAAGAGGTGACGGAGACATGATAGATCGGAGCGGTAGGCTCTGATACCATGTTAAACTAGCTCAAGCTTGAGCATCCATGGAGTCCGTAAGAGAAGAAGAGGAGAATATTCTAGAAGTAGAGAGAGAAAGACTAGGTTTGGAAAATGATTTCTGAAAATGTTATGAATGAGTACTGTAGCTTACAAATATATACATCAAAATGAATATCTAAACTATGTCTAATCTAACCACTTTACAATCTAACCACTTTGCATATATAGCCACTATGATCATAACCACTTTACAATCAACTAACATTTATTACATAATCAATCAATGACCAATAATCTCAATAATATTTCAAATAAAATATTTTATGGCAAGTAATTTAACTTTTAGGCGAAGGGTAATTTGGTCATTCAATAATTAAAGGATATTTCAGTAAAATAACTTTGTATAAAAATCTTCATACTTATAATATAGTATGATTAGTCCTATTATTTAAAATATTAAAATTAATTAATCTTTTGCCTAATAATAAATTAATAATAATAAAGAGTAACTAACTCCAAATCATTTTTAATGCAATATCGTTCTAACATGAACTACAAGAATTTCTTATCATATTACATTTTGGACATGTATATCCCCAATCATGACTGGTAATGTGGTACTCCGATACGAAATAAAAAGATGAACCCTACAACAAATAACCTGGTGTTTTGCATTGTATCGAATCGGTAACGACCAGAATCATTATTTCGAGAATATATGTTCTGTTCAGCGACTTAAGGTCCCGAGCACCTTTGTAATGTGCATATGGCTTGTGTGTGTGGTCGAGTTTGATTTTCGAAAGATACAGAATTAAAGTGAAAGAACAATTATTATAAGTTTAAAAGAAAAGAGTTTACCGGAGTTTGACTTTTGTACAAATGACTTCGGAATGAAAAATAGAAAATTTTTGAAAGTTTGACCGGGAGTTGACTTTATTGATATCGTGGTTGGAATTCGATTCCAGAAATTGGACGGCTCCATTAGGTATTTATGACTTGTGTGCAAAATTTGAAGTCATTCCGGGTTGAATTGATACCTTTCGGCGCAAATTATAGATTTTGAAAAATTCATAAACTCATAATTCGATTTGAGGCGCGATTCCGAATTTCGACGTTGTTTGATATAATTTCAAACCCCAAGTTAGTTCGTGGTATGTTACGGGACTTATTGGTACATTCGGACAAGATTCCTAGTGGTTTGGATGAGTTTCGGATGGGGTTCGGATCGTTTAACGACTTGTTGAAGCTGCTGGAATTTTCTGTTGTTGAAGTTGTTTCTAGGCAGCAGTTGATGCAATCGCAGCTGCGGAATTAAGGGCGCAGGTGAGGCGTTGCATAAGAGACGCCTTGCATCGCAGAAGCGAGGATGGCTGGACTGGAGCGGGCTTCGCAGAAGAGAAAAAATGGCATGCTTCAGCGGCCTCGCAGAAGCTAAAATTTGCTTCGCAGAAGCGAAGAAAGCGCAGATCTGCCGCAAGTGCGACTAATCAGATGGGTAGTGAACTTCACAGAAGCGAGCTTTGTCTTGCAAAAGCAGGCTCTCATGCACGCAAATTCTGTTCGCAGAAGCAAAACTGGTTATAATGTTTAAGGACCAAAAATGGTCATTTCGTCATTTTTTATTATATTTTTGGAGCTTGGTTTGGGGCGATTTTTGGAGGAGTTCTTCGTGACTTCGACTTGGGCAAGTATTCTATATCCGAAAATAATTATATTTCATAAATTCATGGTCATATTCACCGTTTAATTCGAATTTTAATGGAAGAAAATGGTGAAATTGTAAAACTTTTCAAGAACAAAAATTTAAGATTTGGAGGTCCATTTGTTGTCAGAATTTGATAAAATTGGTATGGTTGACATCGTATCGGAATGGTTGTTCGAATTTCATGAAAATTCTGCCGGGTTCCGAGATGCAGGCTCCGTGTTAACTTTCGGGTTGACTTTTTAATGTGAAATTTTAAATCGATGTTTTATTATCTGGAATTACTTTTGATGAATTTTAATAAAGTTATGTAATTAATTTGGCTAGACTTGAGCCATCCCGAGGTCATTTCACGTAAGAATGCTATTTTGAAATATCGGCATAACTTCGAAAAGGTAAGTATCTTGCCTAACCTTAAGTGAGGAATTACCCCCTTAAGCATTGAGTCGTATGTGCCATTTGTAAAATGTGAAAAGCCGTGTACGTACGGTGACGAGTACGTACCCGGGATTATACGTGCAAATTTTATTGATTTAAAGTCTTAGGCATTTTATGTTTTAAATTAAAAATTGTTGACACATATTAAATCCTTATTTGTCATGCCTCATTTCTTGTTTGTCGAGTTGGTTTCTATATGATAATTTGGTGTGATTTCCACTTGACTTTCATGTGCATTTTGTGTTTGTTTGAGTTGCCATTTCGTGAAAATAATTTCATTACAGATTTTTCGTCTTCAAATAATTTAGTAAATAAATTTAAAAGGAGGTAGTAACCTGTTTACCAAAAATTGGATTAAAGAAGGCGTTATTCCTTGATGAATTACTTTTCAGTTCATGTTGTTGAAATTGGTATTGAGTTATAAAAGTCGTAAATCATATTGAGGCGAAGTATTAAATTGTGAAATATTATTCTATTGAGTTGTTCACTCCCGATATGTTGTTCAAATTTTTGTGCATACTATGGCTTAGCCGTGGGCTCCTTATTGTGAAAAAATAATATATTATTGATTTTCGTGGCAAGTTGTAATATTTGAGCACTTGATGTGCAATTTGTGATATGTTGTAATATTTGAGCACTTGATGTGCAATTTGTGATATGTTGTGATATTTGAGTACTTGAGGTGTAAGTTGTGTTATGCTGGGATATTTGGGCACTTGATGTATGATTTATGAAATATTGTGATATTGATAAGAATGCGGTGATAAAGGTTAGGGTGTTGAAACGCATGCGGTGAGATAAGGTGGGCTTAATACACATGGTTAGTTGGGGAACTACTAGAAGTCATGAGGTGTGATAAGATGGGTTAAAACGTGGGATGGTATTTTAGGAAAACTGATTTTTAAAAATGAAATGTGAAGTCTTCCGCGGTAATATAAAGAAAGATTATGAATTTATTTATGATTTGAGACTACGACACGGTACCTCAGGAGTGCCCATTTTTTAAATTTATTTATGATTTGGGACTACGAGACGGTACCTCGGGAATGCTCTTTGTTAAAATTTATTTACGATTTAGGACTGCGAGGTGGTACCTCGGGAGTGCCATTTATTGAAGTTTACTTATGATTTGGGACTATGAGGCGGTACCTTAGGAGTGCGCTTTATTGATATTCCTCTGTGGCTGCACTTGCCTTTGGTTATTTTGTCTTTCCGTGATATGTAAATCATTGTGTTCTTTCGTGATGTATTATCTGGCTGTATTATGTGTCTGTATTCCTTGTTGCAATGTGTTGGTTTTGGCTCTTCGTACTAGACTCTCATGATTTGTGTTCCTCATTTTTACTAGTTTTCGAGGTTTGAGTTGTTTTGAATAAAAAATAAAATTCTATTATGTTTCAATTTAATAAATTTTACATCTGAATCATCAGCTACCAGATGCTTCATTTTAATTGAAATGTTATTTTCTTCATCCAAATAAATTTATTTTTTTTTGTTGATTTCTTACTTAATTTAAAAATTGTAAACTTACTTTATTGAAAAAAAATTATTCCTGAGGATCTTTTATATATTGATATTTCTGGTATGTGAGTTGTATGTGCGGTTGTGATAGAGATATGGGCACGAGTTGCCGTGAGAATAAGAAAGTGGGCTGAAGCTTATATTTTATGATTATGAAATGAGGTATCACACAGTGACTTTTTGGTGAAAAACTTGTATTTGAAAGACTTGTTTTAATTGGTCGTATTTGTGTCCCTTATTTGTTTGGACGATATTTATGGTGTTCTGATCATCTTGTTGTTTATATCACTAGTTGATTTTGTTGCCATCACTGCTATTTATTTTCTATTATTATCATATACTATTCTATTGCATAGGTTATTAGACTAGTGAGTATCCTGATTGTACCTCGTCACTATCCCCCGAGGTTAGCCTTGATACTTACTGGGTACCGACTGTGGTATAGTCATACTATACTTCTGCACAATTTTGTGTAGAGCCAGCTATTGAAGATATTGGACTCGGGCAGAGTTAGTGTATTGATCGCAAGGATTCAAGGTAGAGTTGTTTGGTCGTCGCATTCATTCTGGAGTCTTTTTATTTTATTGTACTGTAAATTATTGTTTGAACACTATTGTATATTCGATCCTTGAGATCATTTCATGTACTCAGTTAGAGTTCGTGACTCAGTATTACCAGTCTTGGAAGGTTTTTATAATTGTTTCCGCTTTTTGGTTTCGACACTTGTGTAAAATTATATATTTTAAAAAAGATAGCTTGAATTGTAATTATAATTGGCTTACCTAGTCTTATAGACTATGTTCCATCATGACTCCTATGGTGGGATTTTGGATCGTGTAAAGTTGGTATCAGAGCTCTAGGTTCATAGGTTATATGAGTCACGAACGAGTCTAGTAGAGTCTTGCGGATCGGTACGGAGACGTCTGTACTTATCTTCGATAGGCTACAGAAATGTTAGGAATGTTCCACTTCTTTCATTAATGTCGTACAGAATTTATTGATTTTGGAGTTTAAGCCTTTGTATCTATATCCTCTCATAGATAATGATGACACGTGCTACCAGGTCAATTAAGAAGAATCCCACGCATTCTGCTAAGGCTACGAGAAGCCGGGGCTTAGGTAGAGGTCTAGGAAGGGCACGTGTCACAGCTAGAGGTCCTTTCAGAGCAGCAGTTGAAGAGCCGCCAGTAGCTCAAGTTGGGAGACAGGTACCAGAAACACTTGTTGTTGCCCCCGGACTTCAGGAGACTTTAGCACAGTTCCTGAACATATTTGGCACATTAACTGAGGCAGGATTGATCTCCGTTGCACCAAATATTTCACAGATTAGAGGAGGAGCTCAAACTCCTACTGACCGTACTCCAGAGCAATGAGTTCATATTGGTCAGTTTTCAGGTGTGGTGCCGGTATAGCCTATTATTCTGGTTCAGCCTGATTTCAGGCCAGAGGCATCACAAGTAGAATAGAAGAGACTTAAGAGATTTAAGAGGTATGGTCCACCTAGTTTTAGTGGCACAACTGTCGATGATGCCCAAGGATTTTTAGAAAAGTGTCACAGTATTCTCCATATCATGGGTAGTATGGAAGTGAACGGAATTGCCTTTACTATATTCTAGCTATCATGAGCAACATATCAATGGTGGAAAGGTTATGATGAGGGTCGACCAGCCGATGCAGTAACACACACTTATGCTAGATTTTCAGAGATATTTAGGGAGTTTATTCCCCAGATCCTCCAAGAAGCGTGGCGCACAGAGTTTGAACGGTTGCGTCAGGGAACTATGACGTTATCAAAAATGCCATTAGATTCACTGAGTTAGCCCATCATGCACCTATTTTGGTTCCTACTATTAGAGAACGAGTCCGCAGATTCATTGAAGGGCTCATTCATGATCATAGATTAAGTATGGCTCGGGGGCTACAGATTGATACTCCATTTCAGCAAGTGGTGGATATTTCCAAGATGTTAGAACGCATTCGAGATGTGGAAAAGGAGACTAAGGAGACCAATAGGTCTCGAGGTTGTGGAAGATTTGGTGGATTCTACCCTATAGCTATGACTCATCATGGCAAAGGCTCGGGCAATCGGTCTGCCCAGTCCGCAATTTAGAATACTCGTAGTGCTCCAGTTAATACTTTTAGTGCACCACCAGCACGGGGTTCTTACAATGGTTATTTCAGTTATTTGGCACAGACTCATCATTCATGCTGTACACTTTTCCTCACATGATTATGTAGATGAAATGGTACGGTATTATCCTTCATGCTTTATACTCTCCCTCACATGACAACAACAACAACTACCCACTAAAATCCTACATAGTGGGGTTACGGGAGGGTAATGTATATGCAGACCATACCCCTACCCCGATAGGGGCAGAGAGGCTGTTTCCGATTGACCCTTGGCTCAGAGGAGAGAAATCATTAGTAACTCCAGTGGAAATCGTAATAATAACAAAAACATAAAAACCGAAAGATGAATAATATGCAATAACAGTAACCATAATCTAAGGCCCGGTGCTAAGACAAACCCAAGAATAGTGTCTCCCTCACATGACAATTTATATAAAATAGTGCGGTATCACCCTTCGTACTTTACACTCTTCCATATCAAGAACATGTATATCAATAATAAGTAAGGTTGGAAGCATGAATAACATTAAGGAAAGTGTTCAAGAAAAATATTCCAATTGAACATCAATCACAACTTTCATGCCAATTCCACTTTGATAAGCCCCAAGTACTTCATTATTCAAGTATTTCAACAAGCTTCAAAAATAATCTTCGACTCACGTGTAGAATCCACTTTCTCAAGAATAACGGTCGTAACAATGTATTTGTGATTAAGTATAATAATGCTCGGATTTAGCACACCAATAATTTGATAGAAGTCCGTCAAGTTTTAATAAAATTATAATAAGCTAAATCATGGTTTCTCGCATTTAATTTCATATTCACAGTAATCTAGAAATCAAGGAAGACATAAAACAAGAATGTCACATAATTCTACAAGGCACAATTAAACGTATAATGTACTCACGAGCATAATTAACCTTGACACATACATATATGTATGCTTGTCACATCATTTATGTATCACCCCTCGTGTAGCAAACAATGGCAATTCGTAGAAAGATTTCCCTCAATAAAGTTAGACAAAATACTTACCTTGTTTCTTAACTTAAGAAATCACTCGACCATGGCCTTTCCTTTCGAACAAGCCTCCAAACCAAAGAAAAGTAGAAATTTATTGGCCAACAATTCAAAGTAAACTTTAGAAACTACTCACAATTCGAAAGAGGTTCAATTTAAATCATTTATGAAAAAAAATCAATGAAAGTTAACACTATAGGTCCGCACCTCGGAATCCGATACAATTCACAAAACCCAAACACCCGTTCCGTTACGAGTTCAACCACACCAAAATTAATAAATTTCGATATTGAATAGCCCTTTAACTCTTAATTTTATAATTTTGAAAGATATTATTTATCAATTTCTACTAATTTAATGATGAAAATAATTATGGAATCACGAAATATAATCAAATCCAGGTTAGAATCACTTATCCCAACTATTTACCTGAGAGCCCTCGAAAAAAATCGCCACTCTCTAACTAGTTTTCAAAATGAAGAAAAGAAGTTGAAATGTATTTTTAAGATGCCCAAGTAGGTCATCTCTTTAAAAGGCGACATGTTTCAGCTTATATCCAGGCATGTCGCATTTTAAATAGGCGACCTGCTTCAGCAGTTTTCTAGGGGGAAACTGTGGTGAAAACTGCAGTACCAATTTTCTGTAAATCAATCATAACTTTACTGAAAACTAGACTTAAAGGTATACAACTTTTATTTTTGGACCATCTCCTAATTCATTATATATTAAAAGATATAAGCTTCCGAAGTCAGACTAATAAGCCTGCAGATTCAAGGTTCTACGTCCCAAAGTGCTGAATTGCTCAAACTTATTCAAAACTCGTCCGAACCTCTCGGGATCTTAACCAAACATACACATAGGTCCTAAAATATGATACGAACTCGCTCGCACAATCAAAATACCAAAATAACATCTATAATTCAGAATTGAATGCCAAAATTCATGGATTTTCAAAAGAAATTCAAGAACATCAAAATTTTCAGCCAAGCGGCCGAATACTATCAAATCAACTCTGAATCGCGCCAAATTTTGCAGACAAGTTTCAAATAGGAAAATAGAGTTGGAAAAACTTTCAAGACAAAATTCTGGGCCCGTTAACCACAAACTCAAACTTTGACCTAACTTTAGAATTTCAAGCTTTATAAAATCAAAACTTTTAATTTTTAAAAAACTAATGAAAAATGTGCCTATGCACCTCGGAATAACTTCAAATTTTTTACAAAATTTATAAATACTGTGTCACGACCCAAATCCAAACCCGGTCGTGATGGCGCCTCTCGTGAAGACAAGGCCAGCCAGACCAATATAGAACACCTCTTTTAAGTAGTTAATTACCATTAAGCAGTTCTAAAGCATGATTTAATATCAATAGTTCGCGGAACTATATAAAATAACAGCAGAAACCATCCCGACACAGCCCAAACCAGGGTGTCACAAGTCACGAGCGTCTAAGATAACAAATCTCTCAAATGTAACTACATAGTCTCAATACTAGAATGAAAGTAACGATATAGATAGAGAGGAGCTCTAGGCTGTTAATGCCAGCAGCTACCTAAAGTCTCCTCGAATATCCGCCTGAGTTGGGACGAGTCAACACTCGGGAGCGGGACCTGCTATGCCTGAATCTGCACACGGTGCAGAGAGTAATGTGAGTACTCTGAATCAGTGAGTAATAAATATATATAATGGCTGAAAGCAAGAAAACACGCGAAAGCACAAAGTAATCTATACAAAAGCAGTAAAATCCCTTAAAACAGTAAACCTATAGAGTAATCAAGTGAAATCCCTTTTAACAAGTAAAACAGGTAATTTGACAGGTAAATAACAAATAGGAATCCGCCCCTCGGGCACAATCAATCTCTTATAACAGTATCAGCCCATCAGACTCACTCTCAGATCATAATGAGTATCCACACTCACTGGGGGTGTACAGAATTCGAAGGGGCCCCTTACAGCCCAAGAGCTATATCAAGCCACCTCGTGGAATCAACTCTCGGCTCTCGGCCTCATATCACTCAAGCCACCTCGTGGCGTATAAATGTATCTCAGGCCCTCGGCCTCACATCACTCAGTGTATCCTCACATATGGCCTTCGGCCGCTCTCAGTCCAAAAAAATCATCACAAGCCCCTCGGGCATTAGTAAAACAGTAGTCCCCAGCCCAAAACATCACTTAAAATATAATTTAAGTATCAAAACTGAATAAAAGTGGCTGAGTTGTAAAACAGTGGAAGACAGCAGGACTGAGTTCAAGTAATAAGTCAATACCGTGAGGAAACAGTGATAAAAATCTTCGAAGGGTTCAAATAGCTAGCCCGAAGCCCAAATATAGAAATAAGCCCAAATCATGATGATAACAAATAAGTGTCAGTCAAATACGCGGTAAAATCATCAATCGGGACGGACCAAGTCATAATCCCCAATAGTAAACGACCTCGCGCTCATCATCAAGCGAGTGTCTCACCTCAATATAGCACTACGATGTGCAAATCCAGGGTTTCAAACCCTCAGGACATCATTTAACATCATTACTCACCTCAAACCGGCTAAATATCTAGCTCGCGATGCTTTTGCCCCTCAAATCGGCCTCCACGCATATCGAATCTATCCAAAATCAGAACGAATACGTCACAATATGCTAAGGGAACAAAGCCCAAGCGAAAACAATCAAAAAATATCGAATATCCCGAAATTAGCAAAACCCGAGCCCCGGGCCCACTTCTCGAAACTCAGAAACTTTTATATCTACAGGTTCCTTATCACTCCATGAGTCTATGCATATAAAGAACACCAAAATCGGAGTCCAAATGACCCCTCAAATCCCAAATTAAAAATCCAAAATTCCAAGCCCTAGTTCTCCGTTTTTGTTCAAGTTTTCATGAATTTCTAGATAGATTTCACAATAGAATCATGTTTTAGGTTCAAAAATCTTACCTCCAATCAATTCTCCTTAAATCCCTCTTTAATCACCTTCAAAAAGCTCTCAAAATGCTCAGATATGGAGGAAAAATGACTAAAAATCACGGATGAAATGTTTATAATCTTTCTACCTAGTTATGATATTTCTTCATCGCGTTCGCAATCTCAGCCTCGCGAATGTGAAGCACATTTTTAATTTTCCAAAAATTAACGCTATGCGAATGCGACATGCTCTCCGTGAATCTGATGCACTAGCCTTATACACCTACGTGAACGCGACACCACATAAGCGAACGCGAAGAGCAACTGCTCCTAGACCCCCAATCTTTATATGCGAACACGACCAACCGCATGCGAACGCAAAGCTCAACCATCTTAGCCTTCCACGAATGCGAGCCCTCAGATGCGAACGCAAAGGCTTAAATTCCTGCCTTCCAAATTCATTCTTCGCGAAAGCTAGGCTTTTTACGCAAATGCGAAGAGTTAATCTCTGCAATATCTGAATTCCTAAAATATGCAACTTTCAAACTTCAAAAATGGTCCGGTTGACCATTCGAAACTCACCCGAGGCCCCTGAGACCTCAACCAAAAGCACCAACACACCCTATAACCTCATTCAAACTTGCTCCAATCATCAAAATACCTCAAACAACATCAAATTACCCAAAACTCATCGAATTCAAGCCTAAGTTTCCTAAAAACTTCCGAAATACGCTTTTGATCAAAAACCCAACCAAACTAAACTACGTTCGAATGACCTGAAATTCTGCACACACATCCCAAATGACATAACGAAGCTACAGCAACTCTCGGAATTCCATTCTGACCCTGGAATCAAAATCTCACCTACCAACTGGAAATTTCCAAAACACTAACTTTGTCAATTCAAGCCTAATTCTACACCGGACCTCCAAAAATAATTCCGGTCATACTCCTAAGTCACAAATCACCTCCCAAAGCTCAATGAACCATCGAAACTCATATCTGAGCCCTCTAACATTTAAGTCAATATCTGGTTGACTTTTCTAACTTAAACCTTCTTAAAAGAGACTAAGTGTCTCATTTCTTACCAAATCCACTCCAAACGCAACCTATTCAACTTGATCACATAAAACAAGGATAATGAAGAAAAAGAAATAGGGGAAACAGAGCGGTAACTCATGAGACGATTGGTCGGGTCACATATTGTTACAAAATTGCTCGATCTCTCAGAATCCAAATCGGGACCCGTTATTAACAAAATCCAATTGGCCAAATTTATATGGAATTTTTTAGACCTTTAAATTTCTAATTTTTGACAAATGGCACTAAATCAAGCTAGGGACTTTCGAATTTCATTTCGGGCACACGCCCAAGTCCCAAATCATGACATAGAGCCATTGTGACCATCAAAATGCTGATTTGGGTCCATTTATAGAAAGTGTTGATTGATGTCAACTCAAATGAGTTTTTAAGGCTTGATGTCACATTTTTATCAATTTTCTTATAAAAACCTTCCGAAAAAATATGAATTGAGCATGCAAAATCAAGAAAGGGTATGAATAAGTACCTAGGTTTCCCTAGAGAGAGAAGCTCTAGTGATAATGGGTGATTCTAAGAATACTAGAGAGAAAGAGCTCTCATGGCCGCACCGACCATTGGCCAGCCTCCAATAGAGGTTGGTCAGTCGTCTACAAACCCTAAAAAACCTTTCCAAACACCTATAAACCCTACTTCGATTCCTAACTATGCAAAAATATTACATTCCCAAGCATTAAGTGCCCCCTTGCACGTAGCCGCTCTAAACCTAAAGCCTGTTGAATACCTACATAGAGAATCAATGGTGCGATGGAAGAAAACATAAGTTAAGCAATCAATAATGCAACAAGGAATGCATGTTTTTCTATGGAAAACTAGTAATACAAGGGTTAAGCAAGGTTATCCCAATTCAATGTGAATTAAAAGGCCCATGCTCAGTAGGTTTGATTGGGGATACACATGTTCTAATCAAGCTATTATTAATGGAGGATTACATTCCCTTGTTGTCCAAGCCATCCTTTTATTTGAAGGCTCATGGTGATTTTGGCAGATGAGATATCCTAAATAGGATCCATGGTGGAAACCTGACGAGGAAACACCCAATGCAATTGCTTGGATATCATTTCTGGATCTTCCTCCCAATTTTTTTGGTAAGGAATTTGTGTTTTCATTAGGTAATGCAGTTGGTAGGCCTCTTCAGGTAGATTTGGCCACTAAAAATGGCACAAGACCTAGTTGTGCTAAGGTCAAAGTGGAGGTGAATTAGTTAGCTACAATGCCTCAAAAGATGAAGATCATTGAAGAGGAAGATGAAACTAGATGTGAGGAATCTAAATGGGTGAAGATAAAGTATGACTACATGCCTAACTACTGTAAAACTTGTAAGAAACAAGGTCATAATGAGAGTGAATGCTGGGTGATTGATCCAGGGCTTCACAAAAAATTTAATGAAGAAGGTGGTGATCAAGGCAAGGAGAAGAATATTATTGTGAAAAGTGATGTTATTGGAACTACTGTAGCTCCTACGAAGGTCCTAATAAGTAGGAAAATACAGGGCAAGCCAGTGCCAAATGCTACAAGGAATGAGTAGATTCAAAGGAGGAATAATAAATATCAAAGGGATAGTAGATATTATATAATTGAAGAGGCTGGTAATGGAGATGTTACGAACTCTCAAGAGTTAAAGGAGAAGAAAGGCGAGGAGTTAACTAGAAAATATGATGATGTTGGGAAAGAAAAATATATTGCTCCAATGCAAACTATTAATATGTCTGCATTGTTAGAAGAAGGTGAGATTGAATTGTATAAACAAATAAAGAAGGAAGTGGTGGATGAGGTGTTAAATAAGGAGAAGGTTGAAGAAAAGTCGAATCCTACTCCTACTGGAAAATATACACCAAATAAGGCAGGAATGCAAAATCCGCCAAATTAAATTCCTAGTTCTAGTGATGTTAGGGTTGGGATTGAAGAGCATAACAGAAAGTAATCTACAATTAAGTGGGTCCATATGAGATTTGGCACGAGTAAGGAGAAAATGAGGGAGACGAATTTTATATTGAATCACTTATGTCATGAAATTCTATCACAAACTTATGATGATTCAAAAGGGAATGAAGCTAATATTGAGGTCAGTTCTAGTAGAGTGTTATGGAGTGATGAAGCTGAGATTATGGATTTTGAAAAAACATAAATAATAATACAAAAATCAAGGAATAATGAGGCATCGTACTTGAGAAAGTAGCAGCAACTGTAAGCCCACTATCTACAGTAAACCCTAGAATTTCTAAAACTAGGGTTGAGGGTGGTGAAGGGCTAATCAATCATTAACTAATATGATGATTCAAGGAGGTCAAGGAAAAGATAAGGAAGCTATTAATGCAATTGGTCATTTGAAAAAGCCTCAGCAAAGAAGAGAACTAATGGAAGAGTGACTCCTAGAGAAATTGTTCAAAATTTTGATCAGTCTAAAGGAGTTCCAGTGGAGATTTTGGGGTAGTAAAATATTGACAAGGTAGATGTGAATGTTGTCAATAATATAGTGATGACAAATCAACAAACAGCTCAAGGTAGGACCACTGATTTTAATGGAATAGTAAAATTTGGTCAACTGGCTACACTGATTTATGGAACCCCTAATCTGGGAAGTTTGTATACATTGCAGTTCAAAGCAATTCAGGAGGTCGTCCATGCAAAGGAGTTGAATGCAGTGGTCTTGAAGGAAGATACAGATAGGGCTCATGATCAAATTGAGTTGCCTGTCAATACAGGAAATTCTTAAACTGGGCATAGCAAAAAGGTAATTCAAGTTGCTGCACCTACAATAGATGATCCTGGACTGTTAGATGAAAAAAAATTTAGTGCCACCAGTGGCATATTAGCAAAGGGAGTTCTCTTTAACAACATGGGTCAAAGGGAGCTTAGGATGATTTCCAAAAACCATAAACCAAATTTGTTTGCTCTTCAAGTGATAGGTGACGACAAAAATATCAAGAAGATTTGGGTGAAGATATTGAGGAAGATTCGACAGTTGCAAACTTCCAACAAGTCACCAGAGCTAGGGACATATCACCTAAGAGTATGGACATGAAGAAGTCAACTGAAAAGCTTGCAAAGAAACAAAAGAAAGACATCAATGAGAGTGTACCTCAAAGGGTTCAACCAAAGAGGACTGTGGTCTCTACTTCTAAATAATCTTATCGAAAATGCTCTAGTTTGGAATGTGAGGTCGATTAACACAGAAAAAGCTTTCAATATTGATTAACCTACATAGAAAGTACAACTTCTATTTGATAGGTTTGATGGAACCTTGGTAAGATATCAATAAGCTAGAGGAATATAGAAGGAAGTTGGGGATTCATTTTGCTTATGCTAATATTAATAGTAACATATGAGCTTTTTTTAATTAAGATTTAGATGTTGACATTGTGGTAAACGTGGAACAACAAATGACACTTAAGTCGTTTCACAAAAATCTGAACAAGGAACTATATATGGCATTAGTCTATGCCAAATGTGATGATATAGAAGGATTGAACTGTGGGATTTAATGTATCATTTAGCCTCAGATATGGAATCTCCTTGGCTTATTTGAGGAGATTTCAATGTGATTCTATTTGAGGAGGAGAAATATGGAGGACTGCTTCTTTATTTAAGTGAAGTAGAGGACTTTGCACATTGTGTGGATACATGTGCATTATATGACCTATGTTTCAAAGGAGTTTGTACACTTGGTGGAATGGAAGATATGATATTGACTGCATGTCTAAGAGGCTTGATAGATACTTTTCAAATCAACAATTCCTTGACATTTTCCCAGCACTTAAAGGAAAGCATCTGATCAAGTATGATTCTGACCATGCTCCTCTCTTACTTTCCTATAACATTGATACAGTTCAGATTAATTAACATTTCAAATTTCTCAATTTTTGGGCTAAGCAGGAAATGTTTTTGAATGTGGTAAAGGGGAATTGGGTGACTGATGGAATGGAAAATCCATTTATTCTGTTTTAAAATAACTTGAAGAAGGTAAAGGAGACCTTTAGAGACATATTTAAGCAAATTTCACCACTGGAGGATGTCACTAAGGTTCATGAGGTGGAGTTTGAGTTGAATACAATATCACAAAATAGAGCTAAATTACACAAGGTTAGAGCTGATCTTATAAGATACTATCAGCTTGAGGAGGAATTTTGAAGGCAAAGAGCAGGAATATAGTGGTTTAAAGAGGGGGATAAAAATACAAGATTCTTCCATGCTCATGTTAGAGGTAAAAGGAAAAGGCTGCAGGTCAATAAGATACTGGATGATAAAGGTAATTGGGTAGAGTCAAAGGAAGGAATGGCAAAAGAGGAAATTGACTTCTTTCAAGCACAGTTTACTGAAGAAAGAGTTCCAACAAACTTTGATATCATACATCATGTTCCAAAGATTATTAATGAAGAGCAAAATGAAAGATTATCGGCTGAACCTACAATGGAGGAAGTTAAGGCAGCAGTATCTGGCTTAAATTGAGATAGTGCCAACGGTCCAGATGGATTTACTAGCCATTTTTATCAGGCTAGCTAGGAAATAATATATGAAGATGTGCTCAATATGGTCAGGGTTTTTTATTGTGGTACGGAGCTTCCAAAATTCATCACTCACACAAATCTTGTATTTCTTCACAAGAAGAGAATGTAGCTACATTTTCAGACATGAGGCCAATTAGTTTGAGCACTTTTTGCAACAAAATTATATCCAGAGTAGTTCATAAAAGGTTAATACATCTACTGCTTTCCTTAATATCTCCCAATCAGGCTCATTTTGTCAAAGAAAGGAGCATTGTGGAGTATATCTTATTAACTCAAGCTATCATAATTGACATTAGATTGAGAGGAAATCCTTCTAATGTTGTTATCAAATTGGACATGGCAAAGGCTTATGATAGAGTCCCATGGTTCTTTTTTACAAAGGTGATGAGGCAAATAGGGTTTGGAGAGGTGTTCATTGACATGATCTTTAGGTTAATGTCCAACAATTGGTACTATGTTCTCTTGAATGGGCATGCTAATGGTTTCTTCAAATCATCAAGGGGAGTTAAGCTAGGAGATCCTCTTTCTCCTACATTGTTCATTCTAGAAGCTGAAGTACTTGGATGCCTTGCTTTACAATCCTTATTTCATAGGATTTGGTATGCTAATGTGGAGTCAAAACATTAACTATTTATCCTATGCAGATGACATAATTATTTTTTGTTCTTCTCACTATGGGGCAGTTCAGCTTATCATGAATGTATTATAGGAATATGAGGTACTTCAGGTTAGATGATCAACAAGGAAAAGTCCTCCTTTTATATGCATGAAGGTGTGCCTACAGATGAAGCTAACACGGTCCATTTGATTAAAGAATTTCAAAGACATCCCTTACCATTCACATATTTGGGATGTGGTATATCTTACAGCAGGAGGAAGAAAGATTTCTACAAGGGCATCCTCTTCAAATTTCAGGAGAGGCTATCATTATGGAAGGGTAAGCTGTTATCAATCGGTGGCAAGGCTGTTTTGATTGCACATATGCTTGAGAGCATGCCAATTCACCTCTTGTTAGCTGTGAACCCACCAGCAAAAATGGTCAATCAGATACACAAGATGATTGCTAGGTTCTACTGGAGCAATTCAGGCAATGAGAAGGCTAGACATTGGGCTTTATGGGGCAATATTTGTTTGCCTAAAAGTGAAGGTCTTGGTTTCAGATCCTTACATGATGTGGCTAAGGCATTGTTTGCTAAGATATGGTGGAACTACAGAACAAAAGATACACTATGGTCTACATTTATGAGGAACTAATAATGCAAGAAGATTAATGATATGCTAGTTCCTTGGAGAAATAGATCTTGTTTGAAGGAAAATGCTACAAATGAAAGAGGAGGTGGAGCATCAATTGTGGTGGAAACTGAAGAATGGAAGCTCTTACTTCTGGTATGATAATTGGACTGGACTTGGAGCTCTTTACCATGCTTCATGTCTAGATCGTTGGTGTGATGAATCAATAAAATATACGGATGAAGTAGTGGAGAATGGGACATGGAATGAACTGCTGTTGAGGGAGCTATTGACTGAAGAGTTAGCTAACTATATTTTAGAGACATTCACACTTCCTGCGCATCACTCAATGAAGGATAAGCCTTGGTGGAAGCTAGAAACAAATGGCCAATTTACAGTGAAGTCTGCTTGGCAATACATAATAAAGAGAAGAGATGCTAGCAAGCTATACAAGTTTTTTTGGGTGAAGGGACTTCCTTTCAAAATTATCTTCTTCATGTGGAGGTTATGGAAAGCAAAGATACCTTTAGATGATTGGTTCCAAAGGATGGGGTACATTAGAACTTCAAGATATTCGTGTTGTAGCACCCTAATGAAAAAACATTACCTCGTGTCTTCTTGACATCTCCAGCTGCTAGTTTTGTGTGGACTTATTTTGGTGCACCTTTTGGTCCTTTTGGGATCAAAACACAAGGGAAACAATTCGTACAATTGATAAATGAATAGTGGAACAAAGCTGGAAATACAAGTTTGAAGGTAGTATATCAAGCTATGCCAAGCTTGATTGTCTGGCACTTGTGGAAGAAGATGAACTCTGGAAAGCATGGGAAAACTGTATCTATTAATAGGCTGATTTTTCAGATTTCAAACTCCATCCAAATGCTTCTGAAAGTGAGGAGACCAGGCATAAATGGCGTGAGCACGTGATTTTCGCCTCACATGAATTACTTATGCAGACTCATTAGATTTAGTATCTCTTTAAATTATTTGTTTTTTTAGGATTTAATTGCATAACTTTTGTGTGTGTTTTCATTTATATGTGCATGTTTAGTTTAGATAATTCATAAAAATAAAAAAAAATTTGCATTCGCATTTAGGATTTAATTTTACATTTTTTAGACTAATTAGTAATTAGAGTTTTACAAAAATTCAAAAATCACAAAAATTTGACTTTTAACTTTGAATTTTGTTAGTCTTTTTTTATTTAGTTTTGACTAATTATAGTAATCATCATTTAGGTTTAAATAGTCTAATTAGGTCCTTAGGATTTAATTTAGGTTTTTATTTTTATTTTTTAAAAGAAAAAAGAAAATATACGAAAAGGAATTAAATAAAAAGGAAATAAAAAAGAGAAGAGAAAAGCTGGGCCTGTTAAAATATGTAAGTTTTTGGGCCAGCTATGTGAATCAGTTACTAGCCCAAGCTAAAAAATCCCTGAACCCTTTAACCCTGTCCAAGGTCGTCTGAACCGGCCCAAACCCACATTTGAACCCGGACCAGAATCCCCCTTTACTCCCAAACGACCCTGTTTCATTAACGATCGATCAGGACCATCGAGGTTCCTTGATCGGACGGTCCTGAAGTCGGGGTGCGTTAATATTTAAGTGTCCAAACAAACCCTACCCCCTCAGGACCCCCTACCCTCTCTCACTCTCACAAGATATTTCTGCCATCCACCGCCGCCTGCTGCTCGCTGAAAATTGCCTAACGCGGCAGCCGGCAACCAATCGCCCTTAAACTCACACCAGAGCCCCTTCTCCCCTTCCTCATCATGAATCCACTTTCAGTTTCTTTCAAATCCCAACCAAACCTCTCGAATCATCGAAACCCTAGCGCCACCATGGGTTCTTCCATCGTGTCTGACGGCGCCACCATACAACAACCACCAGATTAACACCCTTGAACCCCCGTCTTTCCCTTATTCCAAATTCCCACTCATAATCCTTCAAACATCCCTATAACACCTCAAATTTTAAATCAAAAAATCAAGCCCTAAGAGTTCAACCTGGAACTTGAATCTGCGAGGCTTCTTCTCCAGTTTTCACAAGTTTAGGGCTCGATTTATTCATGAAATAATGTTTTTCGTTTGTTCTTGGCAAAGAACAAACGATTAGCATCATCTCGAGACTCAAATCGGAGGCCAGTCATGTTTGAGCTTAATTGGTGAGTTTTTCTTAGTTTGTTTTGTTTATCTCACCTCATATTTGATTTTTTTTCGAATTAAAACTAGTTGAATCCAGTTTTTCTCTCCAAAATAATATATTCTTTTACCCCTGTTCCTTTCATGTTTAATTAGTTGTACCTTGATTTTTGCCTGCCTATTTTCTTAGATTTTTAGGTTTGAAATTGCCGATTGTTACTAAAGATAGCATGTTCTGTTTGGCTTGATTAAGTTTGTTTATTTCTTTTTCTGTGTTTGATTGATAATCTATAGTAGTAGCTTTCAATTATGAGTTTAAGTAGTTAATTCAATTTTAAAATTAGAGTTGTTTGGATTTGCTTTCCAATTTTGGGGTTTGTTATGATTGGATGTCGTTTGGTTATTTCTGAATGATTCAAAGCCCTTGTAGATAACTATGGTCATCACTGAACAAGTTAAAAGGGTTGGTGTAGTTGGACTTGGGGTTAGCTTAACCTAGGTTAATAATTTCAGGGGTAAATACAGGGGTAATCAAGGGCATATTGGGTAGTTTAAATTAAAGAATCATACAGTAACAGAAAATAGAAGCCCCTAGAACCTTCTAGATTGGGGTTCCAATTCGAATTTCAAAAGTTGAGTAGTATAACTTAGAAAACAAGTCCGGAGTTTAGGGACTTTTAAGTAAAAGGCTGAAATTAAGAAGGACCTAAGGGATAAGAATAAATCTGAAAGGTGCCTTAATTATTTGCCTATAAAAGACATTACACCCTTGCATTACAAGTGAGTTTTAAGATCTTAGAGTTTTGGAGAGTTTTTTTCCCAGAGCCTAAGATTAGAGAGTCTGCAGAGTTTGAGAGTGAAAACACACAGATTTTATTTCTGAAAGTAAAAAATCCTAAAAAGTTCTAGGTGGCTAAAATTCCCAAAAAAATACTGTTCCATTGCTTCTGCTCCGATTTTCTTGAAGTTTCTCTCATTCTGAAAGCACTTTCTAGTCCATTTAAGGCTTAAAAAATGGTTTGAACTTGGCGCTAAGGTTTGGTCCTGAAGGTTTTGGATTTGTATTCAAGTGAAATAGCTTTTGGTTAGGCTGATTAAACACTATTTTTGGTTTTAAAACTAGTTTGCTGGGATATTCCTGCTGTTGATTGCTGCTGATTTCAGCATGTTGCCTCACTTTTGCTCATTTTTCTTTTTCCAATTTCCAGGTATCTCCTTGGCCTCAAAATGATGTATGAGGACTGACTCAGAAAATATGTGACCAAGTTTTGAAGAGAATGATGAATTGCTACATATTTTCTCCTGTGAATTTTCTTCATGTTGTTTTATTTTGGCTTAGATGACTAGCATATTTATGTGTATCCTTAATCTTGCAAGCATGTGTGTTCAAATGATGGATTTAGTTTTCATTAGAATGGGAGAATTACATGATCTGGACCTTCTAATATTTGTAATAATTGGACTGTTGGAGTCGTGAATATCCATTTAGTAGTGTTAACTTTATTATAGTTTAATTTTAGTATTTTTGAGGCTTGCTATCATGTTAGTTTAAATCTTAAATTTGGAATATGGTGTGAGACTGAAACTGATTCTAGGACCAGTATGTGTGCTCATACTAGTGTTAATTTGTGTCTAATAGATATTTGAAATGGTTATAGATTTCAGTATGTAATTTTAGTAGTGGGAATAGAATTTCGAAATCTGCACTTAATAAATTAGATATCTCCTTTGGTTTAAATGTGTTAATTGTTGTAGTTTGTCTATTATTTGCAAATTGAAAATGAGGTCTAATGTATTAGTATAAATTTATTTGCATTGTGGCCTGGACCATTTGGACCATATGGTCTGGACCTGTTGTTGGTCCAATTGCATAATAAACAGGCGCAAAGGTCTTCAACCCTTTAAATTGATTCATGTTACTAAAATTTGGGCCTGTAAGGATCCGATGCTGGGCCCAGCATGTAAGTCTGCTGAAGTCTCATAGTTTGGGCTCAAGGCTATGCCTGAAGATGGACAGCCTTCTTGAAATATAATATAGGCCTACCCTTAAAACTGGACTTTTTTTTTCTTTTTTTTTCCTGTTTTCCGCTAGGCCATTAAAGAATTAATATTTACTTCTTTAGACTTAGGTAGTACTCAGACCTCCTTAAATAATTTGATTTGAGCCTTAATTAGATAACAAATTACTTTCGACCCTTCAAGATTTAGTCAAATATCCTTTTAAAATAAATTTGAGGCGTACCACGCCAAATAAAAATCAAAAATTGCGTGGCCCTCTTTAATTACTTCCATTAAAATACTTAGAACTTGGGACGGGCCATTTAGCAAATTTCATGGACTCCCGCAAAGTTATCAACACGTTAGTCACTTTAGGCGCGTATTTTAATAATCTATTTTCCTAAATTCGGGTGCACATTTATGTAACCCAAATCCAAATCTTAACGATGTTAAAATATGTCAAAAATTATGGGTGCATTTATGTGACGTGGTTCGAGACGTATTTTAATAATATTGCAATCTTTCTTAAAATTAAATAAAAGCGGTAAATAAAGTAAAATTGCATTTATAGGTTGAAACATATATTAAAATCAGGTAATAGGCTAATTATGATAGTTTAAGCGACCGTACTAGAACCACAGAATCCGGGGATGCCTAACACCTTCCCCCGGGTTAATAGAATTCCTTACTCAAGAATTTCTGGTGCGTAGACTCAAATGGAAAAGTCAAATTTTCCTCGATTTGGAATTCAAAATAAGCCGATGACTCGGGACACCAAATAAATTATCCCGAGTGGCGACTCTGAATTGAATAAACAATCCCATTTCGAATAATGTCACTTAAATTGGAAAAACTCCCTTATACACTATCCTCCGGGGTGGTGTTTAAAAAAGGAGATATGACAGCTCTGGCGACTTTGCTAGGGATGCAAACCCAGAAATTTAGGGTTTAAGAGTTCGAGCTTAGAATAGCTGTTATGATTGGCTTTATCTGATTTTGCTACATGTTTCATGCTAATATGCTAAGTGTTTTACTGTTTTGATATTATATGAATTGTATATAAACTGCTATGAAACCCTTCTCTTCTCACCTTCGGGGATGTGCTCGCTGGTCGAGACTCCCTATTCTGTTAATGTCATACCTTAAAGTAAGACAGAGGCTCAGACAAGTTCCTAAGCCGAATGGCCTTTTGGTTTCCGGTACATAGCCCCCTTATTGATTCGAGTTGTCCGCTCGGGTATAAAGTCTAGAACATATACACAGGTTTTTACCTTAGTATAACAAAGCCTCATGCCAGATCCCTAGTAGGAATGTTTGTTTGCATCACGTGCATTTGACTTAGGGGACTCAACATAGGGGTTGGGTCCGTCTAGGACATGTGACCTGAAATGAAAAGACCATTCTGATGCATCCTACTTGCTACTTGTGCATTTATTTGCTTCGGATCTGCATGTTGACTAGCTTGTAAATAATGGGAGAAATTCGAAAAAGGGAATAATTGTATTAATCACCTTTTTTAAAAAAAAAAACCAATGCCTAAATAGTACCGAAACTCTGCCGAATTTTCAAAAAAAATAAAATAAAAGAAGAAAGTTTTGTTTTCAAAAATAGTTGGATTTGTTAAATCTGCCCGAACTACGCCAGTTTGATTCTCACAGGATGTGCGATACGTAAGCAACCCCCATCGGGTCCAACTTCCCTTTTTATAAAAATAACCCAAAAAACAAAAAAAATGTTTTTTTTGAGTTTTGACACAAATAAGTCATGTGATGCCATTCTTGTTTAAAAATAAGTCGAATATCCCCAAAAGGAGCCGGAAGGCTGTTTTTACAAGAACAGCCACCTTGGGTCATTTTCAACGGTTAGCGGGCACAGCCTTAACATCTTCTTCTCCGAAGTGCTAAAAGGCCGTATTTGCAAAATCGGGTTTTTGTCTTTGAAATTTTAAGGAAAAAAAAACAAATGGTGTCATTTTCACCCTTTTAGTTCAAAATAAGTTATTGAATCTCCTTGATTAATGTGCAGGATGAGCATAATTCAAAATGAATATTTCTCAATTATGAACAAAATTCCCTTGGAGTTGTATATGTGGTGGAATGATCTAGGCAAAGAAGGAAAAGACGAGGTCAAGAAATATTTGAAAGTTCTTACTGGTTTGTTTGAGATTAGGCCTCGGGGAGACATCATTAGGGCATTGGTCATGTGAGCACGTGATTTTTACCTAAGCAAATTATTCCAAAAATTTCAAATTAAATAATTTTACAATTTTTAGAAATTTTGTTGCATTTTTGTCGTATTAATTAGTTGCATAATAACTCATGTTAAAAATACGAAATATGCATTTAGGATTTTATTTTCATTCTTAGTATTAATTAGGTAGCAATTTGTTTTAGAGCAAAATTAAAAAAAAATGACAAAAATGGTCTTTGCATTTATTTTTTATTTTAAATAATTTCTTAGAATTTAAAAATAATAGATGAAATACAAAATACAAACAAAGATACATACAATACAAAAGGAAGGTGAAAATACAAGAATTAAAATAGACAAAGAGAAAATATAATGCAAATTTGGGCTCAAAATACCCTCAGCCGTCCAAGCCCAAACGGATCCAAACAACCCAGGCCAAGAAGATATCTACCCGAGCCCAACCCTTACCTTGTTAATATCGGAGCCTCATCAAAATAGAGACACGCGAGTTCTGTGTCTCTATCATCTCTATTAGATAATAGAGCATCTCTATTAGATAATAGAGACACACGAGTTCCGTGTCTCTATTATCTCTATTAGATAATAGAGACACGCGAGTTTCGTATCTCTATCATCTCTATTAGATAATAGAGATATGCGAATTCCGTGTCTCTATCATCCCTCCATTTGACTTCCATTTCCGATCGAATTCAATTGATAATCAAATATACTTTTCAATTTGGGTTAATTGAACTGCTGAGTTCACTACAGGAGTAAAATGTATTGGTATTTGATAATTTTAAACATTCATGTACAAACTTTGATATATACCAACTTCAGATTAAAAAAAAATCAAATAAGTACCTCAGCCCAAAATATCGACCCAGTCCGGTCCAAGAGATGCCCAAACGACATCGTTTTACCCCGTGTAATCCTAGCCGCTGATCCTTGTTAATCTGACGGTCGAGGCTCCATCTCCTCAAAATTGATATAATTGTCTGAAGCTTAAGCCAAACCTTAGAGACAACCTCCTCCATCCTCGTATCTCTGTAACTCTGCCGACGGAGTCGCCGACGGTGAACGCCACTACCCCCGTTGCCTCCCAAAATTACACCCTAGAAAGCCCTGAACTTTCTCTTCTCACTCCCATAAATAGTTTCCCTCGAATCAGGGCCGAATCCTTCGAATATTAGTATTTGTGTCGCCGGAACCCTATTCCGGGGAACACAACTTATGCCAACGACCACCAAAATAACATCGTAGGTCCTCCATAACCTCCTCTTCCCTTTCCCCTAAGTGGTTTCCGTCAAATCTACCCAGAAAGCTTCGAATATCCGTTTGAAGTTTTCCGGCCAGTGCATCACTTAGGCCAAACGACTCCATTTTTATACCACACACTCCCCTGACCTCTCTTACCCCTAATCCATGATCAAAACCCCTCAAATCCCACTAAAACTCACAAGATTGCAAGACTGAATTGAATGGTCAGCAAACCTTAACCTAATTCTTGAGGATACCTGATCGTAATATCCCTAATGGCATGTTTTCAACGAAAACATACCATTCGGGATGTTACGGATCATGGATCCTAGAGAATTCCGATGTCTTTGCTGGCCGAATTTTGTTATTCTAGTAAGTCGTCTGTCCCTCTTTTAATTTTGGTAGTTTTAGTTGTTATTTTTATTTGTTGATATTATTTGCTAAAAATAGGTTAATCAGTTATGTTTTTGTTCGTTGTTTTCCTTGATTTTATTTGGAGTCGTTTTGTTTAGTCCAAATCATTACTTTGTAATTTAGGTTCGAATAACAATCAATAATAGTTTGCATGCACGTATAATTGAGGGTTAACTGAGGGTTAGTAGTTAAATGTTAGTTAAATTCACTATGTTTCCTATAAATTGGTTAATGTTCTTCTAAGTTTGGTTCTGATTGTTTCTTGTTATTTTTGATAAATACGCATATAAGTTTAATGAAGGGTTTTTAATGGTTAATTTCACTCACGTCTGTTTCTTTAATTTGATTCTTGTTTTAGTGTTTCTTTGATTCTGATTTTCTGTTTTCTTTATTACTAAAATTCTTAGACTATTCATCCTGGTTTAATTAGGTTTTAGGTTTATTCTCATAAATTGGACTTAGGAATTGTTGGAAATTAATTTCAGTTGGATTTAATTATTTGACTAATGCTTAGAGTAGTTTGATTGGTTATAGCTGTTAGTAAAAATCCCATTAGTTAAGATTAGTAATTTTGGGATTTTAACAAGGTCAAATTGGACAAAGATCAAAGGGGAAGGGGCTACAGTAATTTTAAAAGTTGGCAAGGGTAGTTTGGGTGTGGAAAAGGGCAGAATCATTAGAACTGGTAAATATTAAAATGGGTTAAGGATAGAATAGGAATTGTAGAGGGTATAGAAGGTTCTAGAGTAGGCTTTAGTGTAGAGGTCAAGGCAATAAGGGTAGTTACTTGTATTGCAAGTCAGAAAATGAGGAGTAAAATCAATAATAAAACAGGGACTGTTAAGCAAAGAAAAAATCTGAAAAACCCTTTAAGCGTGGCCTATAAATAGGCATTGAATTGCCTTAAATGGGGGTTTTTAGCCATTATTAGCTCCCAAAATCTGTCCATTCTGAATTTCTAAGATCTGATTCAGCTTTCAAATTTCAGGTTAAATTCTGTCTAGATTTTAGTTCTTTTAAAAAAAAAAATCAGCAAAAGCTCTTCAGTAAATCAAAAAAAAATTACTGTTTCATCAAAATTCTAGGTGAATTTCAACTTTTAGCTGTTTGATGGGATTTTCCTAGCTCAATCTCTGGTAATTGAAATTCAGAAGTGCTTCTGGTTAGTCTTCAAGTGGATTTTGGGTTCAATCGAGGCATTTTAGGATCAGCTTGAGTGTTTTATCATTGAGATTTGTTTCTGGGTGCATTTGGAGTTTGTTTGAGCTTGTTCAAGCTGGTTTTGGGGTTGATTTGCTAGTTTTTGTTAGCTCGTTGAATATTTCTGGATTTTTGAACTTATTCCTGGGCTGTTGGTTATTCAATACTGCTGGAAACTGCTTGTTACTGCTGCTGAATACTGTTGCTGCTTAACTGACCTCAAATTTTCTCTCGAAATTCAATTTCCAGGTACTTATCTGGCTCCATACAAGTTGAGAAAGACTCAATGTAGGGTTGCTGAAGTTTATAAATGATGAAATACTATTACACTTGATCTATGAAGTCTCTTGTTCTTTGTTTAGTTTAAAAGCATAGGATAGTTTATTATTTGGACAATATATGGATTTGTAATCAATTAGATTGCTGAATCTTTAGAGTTACATGAATAATCTACCTGACATTAGTTTCGTATTGATTTGTAGTTACATTAGATTTTCATGTTGGTTCATATATTAGTTCATATATGTATTAGTTTGATTTGAATTTGTTGACTAGACTCAGATGCTGTCATATATCGATTCACTTGGTTCTAAGTAAATCAATTAGTTTGTGGTATGCCAGTTTAAATTGCAATTCACTGGAGATCATTTGTCGTTGGCAACTTAGGTGTGATTTTGAATTAACCACTGTTTAAGGTCCAGGAGGATCAAATTAATTAGATAAATGGCTTGTTTGCTTTACAAAATAACTATGGCCAGCAACGGGGCCAGACAACTAGGCCCTTATGCGTGAATGATAACTGGGCCTGGCGTCCTAACAAGAAGCCCAATGGCTTGAACTCAAGCGAGGCATGCTTTGTTTAGACTGAATAAAAACAACCAATCAGGCTTTCTTCTTTTATTTTAGATACATTAACATAGAAAATTATAGATTGCTTTAGGTTTGCCTTTTAATAATAAAATGAGATGAGCCTCGCCAAACAAAACAAACAATTGTGGGGCCCTCAAATAATTTGCTATATAAATTTTAGACTTGGAAGGACCATTTAGCAAATTTCACGGTCTTTCCCGAAGTTAATATTAGATGTAGATGCTTTAGGCGCGATTTATAATAATATACTTTCTCAAGTATGGGTGTACATTTATGTGACCCAAATCCAAATCTCAACAAAGTCAAAATGTGTTAAAAGCCGCGGGCGTACTGGTACGGCGTGGTTCGAGATACATTTTCACGACGTTGCAATTCATGTAAAATTCAACAATAAAGCGGATTATTAATAAAAGCACATGAAAAAAATGGAATATATATGAAAAATCAGATAAAACAAATACAATAGTTGAGCGACCGTGCTGAAACCACAGAATCCGGGAATGCCTGATACCTTCTCCTGGGTTAACAGAATTCCTTATCCGGATTTTTGATTTGCAGACTGTAGCAGAGTCAAACCCTTCCTCGATTCAGGATTTAAAACGGTGACTTGGGACACCATAAATCTCCCAAGTGGCGACTCTGATTTTTCAATAAAAATGAATCCCGTTTCAATTGTCCTTAAATTGGAAAAAACTCCTTCCTTTTATTATATCTCTTCCCGGGGTGTAGTAAAAGTAAGTGAAAAAGGAGGTGTGACAGCTCTGGCGACTCTGCTGGGGATACCAACCCAGAACTTCGGTTTAGGGTTTAAGAATTCGAGCTTAGAATAATTGTCGTGTTTGGCTTTATCTGATTTTCCTACATGTTCCATGCCTAATGTGCAAAATGTGTTTTTTACCGTTTTGATATTATTTGAATTGTATATATAAACTGTGTCGAAACCCTTCTCTTCTTACCTCCGGGGATGTGCTTACTGGTGGAGACTACCCATTCTGTTAATGTCATACCCAAATAAGAAAAGAGGCCGGATAAGTTACTACGCCGGACGATCCCGCGGGTCCCCGGTACGTAGTCCCCTCCTCGACTCGAGTTGTCCACTCGGGTACACAGTTTAGAACACATACCCAGGTTTTGAGCCTAGAATAACGTGACTCCATGCCGGATCCCTAGTAGGAGCGCTTATCTGCATCACGTGCATATGACTTAGGGGACTCAACATAGGGGTTGAGTCCGTCTAGGACAGGTGTACCAAAAATAACAGACCATCTTGATGCATCTGTGCTACATGCTGCATTTATTCAAGGGTAAAAGGGTCATTTGGCAGACCAATGATAGCTGAGGGCAAATAAAAAAAATGAAAAAAAGAAAAAAAAGATAGTGAAAAATAAAAAATGAGAAAAAGGAAAAAGAGGCTGAGGTGTAAAAATAAAGAGAGTATGGCCCATTTATATTTTTCTTTACATTTTGTTAAGGAAAAGAAAAATATGAAAAAATTCAAAAAGATTTTGCATTTTGTTTAATCATTTTTCGAAAACCAAAAATCAAAGCAAAGGGGAAAAAGAAAATCCAAAAAGATTTTGCATGTTTCATCATTGTCAAGGAAAAGACAAAAAAAAATATGTTTTTTCTAAATTAGCTGGTTTTTTTTTAATTCTCGCCCGTATTCAATTTGCCCGAACTACGCGAACCTGATTCCCGTCTCCCTGGGCAGGATACATAGGCAACCCACATAGGGTTCAGTCTTCCTAGTAAATCTTAGGAGGCTTTGCGAGGTCTTAGCCAAATTTTATGCTTCTAGCCACCTTTTGGCTAAATAAGTCATTTTGCAAAAATAATCACGACCATGTCTTGCATATGTCTAATAGGAAATGTTTTTGTCTCACATGGTGTTGGTTTAAGTTTTCTCATACAGGTTTGGATCACTTACCGGAGTTTGAGCTTGACAGAGCCTAGGACGTCTAGCCAGGATCACTCATTCAGAAGCGGATTAAAAAGAAGATTTTCTTTTCTTTTGTGTTTGACTCTGTTTTTTCATTTTATGCCATCTTTTACCTTTTAGTTTTGAATAAGTAATGTCGAGTTTTATTATTATTATTGTACTTTCTATTTTGCATTTGAAAAGGTGTGTAATAAATCAAAATTCAAAAAAAAAAAAGTGAGATGTTGCATTTTTATATTTTCGGTATAAATTTTTTTTAGAATACTAGTTGTAAAAATGAAAAAAAAATATTTTTAGGTGATTCTTCCTTTAGGCAATTAATATCTAGGACTTCAAATAAAATTTATTTTTACATTTTCTTTACCATGTTAGGACAAAATTCAAAAAAAAAAAAGAAGAGAATTTTCCTTTAGTACCTTTTTAAAAGTTTTCTTTAAGGTATTAATCCCAAAAATCCAAAAAAAAAGGAGATTTTTCGTTTTATATTTCCGTTAGAAGTTTCCTTTAGAAACGAAAAAACAATTCCTTTGACGTGGTTTTCTTAGGCAATTAATAGTTAGAACTCAAAAAAAAAAAATTGCTTGTATATTTCCTTTATGATAGTAGAACTAAAAATTCAAAAAAAATATGATTTTTCTCTTTTCGTATCTTTGCGAGTTTTCGTTAATATATTAATTCCAAAAGCCAAAAGATTTTCGTTTGAGGTTCCTCTTTGGAAATTAATGAAAAAATAATGAAAAGAAAAATTCTTTCATTTTTACTAGAACTTTAGGGCATTGTACATAAGAGAAAAAAAATTAAATTACTTTTTCTTTGGTTTATTTTCAGAGTTTCTCCCTTAGTTAATTAATGAATTTAAAATCCAAAAATATTTTTTTTATCTTCTTCATTTCTNTGAGTCAAAAATATTTTTCTCTTCTAGGATTTTTCCTTAGTAGAGTATTTGTTTCAAAGAAAAAGAAAACATGCCCGTTAAGCTTGAGTTTAGAATAGGTCATAGAACGTTTATTCTAGAAAATTCAAAAAAAAAAGGATTTTGCTGCTTCATTTCTCTTTTCTCATCAGATTGTCATAAAAAAAAGTAAAAAAAAAGAAAAAAAATTCAGTTTGTTTACCTTATTCCCGTTCTTCCAGAACTACGTAAAGATCTGATTCATGCGGGATCATGATATGCAGGCAACCTACATAGGGTTCGATCGAATCATTTTTTTATTATTAAAAGAAAAGAAAAAAAGAGAAAAAAAATGGAAAAAGAAAGGAAAAAGAGAAAAAAAAGTTGGTGAATTATGGGAGGTGAGAAATAAGAAGGAAGAAAAGAGCGATAATCAGAAAGAAAGAGGAAGGAAAATGAGCGAGCAAACAAATGCTAGAAAAGAAAAGAAAGGAGAGAGGTTGAATTGAACAAATTGGGAAGATGCCAAGTGACCTTATGACCCTTGAAGTCATGTTAGGACCGATAATTGTGACTAGGTGCATTGCACACAATGT